>VRLP01004437.1:0-48857 GCA_009660295.1 Lophius piscatorius
AGAGAAGGTAATACTGGTTATGGAGGAAGACTGGGTCTGATGTGGGGTGCCAATTAAAATAGCTTCGGTTTTGGAGCTGTTCAACTGGAGAAAGTTGTTTTTCATAATAACCTCTGGGGTTTTCTGGTGGTTAAACTACATTACATAGTTTGGAAAAATATGCTTGTGCAAATCTATGAGGAATTTCTATTGGAAAAAAAACCTCAACAACTAAATTTTGGTGCAATGTAGCGTAACTATAACTATTTGTTATAGTATGATACCTAAATACCTTATTTGGTTGCACTGAAGTGTATTATAGTTCCAGTATTAATCCATTTCTCATGTAAATTTAGACATTTTTAGAAATCACAAAGATTCATGAATAAATTCTTATATTTCTCAAACAAATATATCTCAGAATTATTAATTAATTATTATACAGATAATTATCTTGTTTATTCAAAAAAAGTTTTTTTCTGAAATAACAAAATCATTTGGTCTTTTATAGAACTCATGGTATCCTTAGTTTTTGTAGATATTTGGATCCTACAGAATCCAGATGCAAGAAGATGTACATGGTGTAGCGGACAGAAAACCAGTCGTATTGATTATGCCCTGCTTTCATTTTTCTATGCTTCCCGAGGTAACAAAGTGCATTATTGGTAAAGATGGCTAAAGATCTGATCATGCAATGGTGACACTGCAGATCAATACAGCTGCGCATCCTCACCGGCGTTCCTAATGGAAGTTTAATTTGTCTCTGCTAAAAGATGCTATGTTTACTGAAAAAACAAAAGAATATTTTAAATAATTTTTTATAAATAATGAAAATTCCTCTAACCCACATAACATTTTGGAGGGATTTAAACGTGCATGTAGAGGACATGCCATAAAAGAAGGGTCATAGAAACAAAAAAAAAGTACTTGTTAAAGGAAAGGAGTTTGATTGAAGAGGTAAATGAGGTAAATAAAATACTGGATGAAATGCAATAAACCTCAATAGCAACGATGAATGTAATGAAACTAAACAAAGGGAACTTGAAGATGTATGTCTGGAGCGTAGAAATGTATCATTAATAGATCTCATGGAAAAAGGGGAATGTTGCACAAGAAATTTTAAAACTCTGTCATTACAAGGAAAGGTAACACGAATCAATAATCTGGTAATTCCACAATTTATAGATCTTATAATGACACTTCCTTCCAAAGAAGCCTCCTTTTTGTTTCGAACATTTTTAAGTTTCTTTGGAATTAAAAGCCTGATAAGATTAAAGACAATATATTTACAATTCATATGAAAATTGTGGATTGAATCTAAAAAATATTGCAGCTATGTATTTATCTCTGGAAGCATCCTGGATAAATAAAATATCCTAATGATGTATGGAGATCAAGCCGATTGTTCCTTTTCTTCTGCTGATAGTGAATATAATCATCTTATTTTAGAGATGCATAAAAGGCTTGGTTGAGTTTCTAGTATCACCCACCAGCCTCCGCAGATGATATTCAAAATCAAGTGATATGGATGAACTCAAAATTAGTAATTTACGGAAAGCCTTTTTTATGGGAAACTTTACAGAAAAGGGGATTGTTTTTATGAACGATATTTTGGATAACTCGGGTTTCAAGCTTTCATGCGGTCTTTTCTGCCAATAGTTACGTCAGAGTTATAGTAATTCAATTTACAGTACAATCAATTGATCTCGGTGATCCCGCCCACTTGGAAAAGGAATTAAAAAACAGCTGGTGTGTTCACGTGTTATAAGATGTCATAAATGGCTGTCTAGAACAAAGATAAATAAAATTGTATCTCATTTTTTATACATAACATCAATTGACACATATTCTAAAATGTTCAAATTAAATATTATTTTTTTTATAAAATGACTGCTATAAATAAAACATATATATATATATATATATAAATAAACATATATATATATATATATATATATATATATATATATATATATATATATATATATAACATAGAAAAAAAACTTAATTATGTAGATTCTGCAATGAAGAAGAGGAAGAGCAGATGCATTTGTTATTCTACTGCCGGAATGTAGTACGTCAGTGGACTGATATTCACCTGTTCACCTGTAATCTTGCTCACAGAAAATCAAACAGACAAATGCACAGGAGAGAAAAAATAATCTCCTTGGCGGATGACATCACGCTCTGAAGCAAAGCTTGAAATCATATAAATAAGTACATTTTTACACACATACACAGACACATATGGCGTAAGTGACCAATGGTTGATAAGGACATTTTATTGTGCGTTAAGCATGTATAAACACATGTGAACATGTTGTTAAAAAAGTAAATCCAGATGTGCTTTACGGGCCAGAATACAGAGACTATGGAGATCAGCCTCTGAACAAGTTCAACATGGACATTACAAATAAGTTCAAAGCATCACACATAGTGTCACATGTATAAAAGTAAAGCAGTAAAACATTCTTACAACATGAACAGCACATCAAAAGATAAAACGGGTTTGAGCTGACAATCAACAGAATATTTAAAAATAAAATGATCTCACTTTTCCAGATATCTGTTCCACCTGAACAGCAAAACAAACCTGATGAGACGTTCTGGGTCAGTCGATCTGTAACACCTTGCTAGGTTTTGGCACAAATCTCATGTGGGATGTGTTTTGATAATTTCTGCAAAGTTCATACACGCTGATTTGGATTTATATTTAAACAAGATTGGGAGGAAGTGTCCCCAAAATTTGAAACATATGCCAAATAAATTTCCTGTACCATTAAAAAAATAGTGTAGTCAAGTTTGATGTTGTATGTCTGAATGAAATTCACATTTTTCTACAAAGGCATTTCTCGTCCATCTGGGCGTTTTTACTGTGCCATTGTTTCCCCCTCAGTTGTGAAGCATCATGTTCTCTCTGGCAGTGGGATCACTGTCTGACCCGAGCAAAGACTTCCTGCAACCACGGTGAATCCTCATAGAGACGAGGGTCAGCCAGGTACTCCGAGGTCCTCTTGTACAAGTAGTAGTACAAGACAGAAGCTGCGAACAGGGAGGAATGGAAGGATGTTTTGATATATAAGATATAAAAATATACACAATCACTAGTTACCACATGTTCAATAGACATTCTGTCTCAGACTGTGACTATTCTACTGTACAGAAACAAGAGGAGATTGAAATATACTTAATCAGGGTTTGGATTCAGAGAGTGAAATGTTTGCGTTCAAAACTGTTTTCTTTGCCAAGACCTCAATGAACAAACAAACACGTTTGTTTCATAAGAAAAGAAAAGTACTATCCTCTCATTACAGAAGCAGTGCAAAACGTATCTTATTTTAACCAATAATAGAATAGAATAGATCTTTATTGTCATTGTTTTAAAAACAACGAAGCATTATTTGCTAGCTCTTGTTTCGGCAAAAATAAAAAAATACATATAAGCAGCAGCATTGGAATATAAATAGCAGATAAAAAGTGGCAGATAAAAGTATAGGAATATAAAATAAAATATATAGAAAAATGAGATAGTTAAGGGCCCTTACCTAACTGTCCCTGAAGGACAATTTTAGGGGTTGTGAATAAACCATAAAAATGTATCCATATTGAAAATATTTCTAAAATGAGGAGGAGGAAGGTCCCTTCCTCTCGTAGCTCAGTGCAGCCTGAGCGAAATGGTTTTCTCGTTTCTTTAGACAGACAAGGTTATTGCTTTTTTTCATTCACTTCAATACATTTGCTGTCAAATACAGAAAATCTAATGTCGATCAGTGTTTATTTCATTTTTATTTTTCTCCCACAATCGTTTCTACTCCAGAAACAATGGGAAGCAGAAAAACTACGACTCCACACTACTGAGGCACTGAGTGTGCTTTTATGGTGACGGAGAGGACAGTATTCTCCCTGGTAAAATCTGTCAGGAAATGAATATATCTATATTTGTATGTGTCTTAAACGCAGTGATGGTGGTGATTTTGAGCCACCAAGTTCCTTTGCATGTGGATCTGCCCCAACATCCTTTTGCAGATTCCTCAACTGGCTCACATGTGAAAGTGTTCTCAACTCATGCCGGGGTCTGAGGTGAGGGACTAACACTCAGAGAATGTTCAGGGAGCAGCTGATTGCAGAGATGCATCAGTGTGATGCAAAGCAAGCGGCCGAAGAACGGAGGTGTGTGTGTACTTCGAAACAAATCTATGTATTGACTCATGTTTTGTAAATATTTATATGAGCTAAAACACAAAGATTTTGGGACCATGATGTTAAAGCGAGGAAAAGTTCCGGATAAAGCTTTCTTACAATTTGAACCGATAAAGTGTTAATTATCTGCTTGTGATTTGTTTTAATCCATGTAACAATTCTAACCTTTTAATAACGTGTCACAAATCACATCAAACCAGTTCTGATAATATAATGTGAGCAATTTCCCATAAAGCGACTCAGTGGCATTGGTACTGTTGTATTTCTGTGTGGTAAAACATCATTAATGTAACAGTTCTGATGTAGGTAGTGGAACTTAAAATAAAAAAAAGAGAAATCTCTGTTCTTAGGTAAAATAAAAAAAAGAGAAATCTCTGTTCTTAGGTAAAATAAAAAAAAGACTGCCAAGCAGATTTGGTCCATTTGGTCTATTTTGTGTCCTCCAGAATTAAGTAAAAATGGGTTTGGGTTCAATTCTAGCGCAAGCATGGACACAGATTAATAAACTAATGGGATAATAAATTGAATTATTTGACATAACAACAAAGCTCCTGTTTTTTTAATAGGTCATTCTCTGTGTTTAGACTTTCCAACTAGACCTATGCCGTCGTCACGACAGCACAGTATAGCCCCGAGAAGCCCCTCACCTCCTGCGTTGTACAAGCCATCCCCCTGATTGAACTCAAATAAAATGGAAGTTATGTCCAAAAAAACAGTGTTTTTCATTTAAAAAAAAGCTCCCCAAACTATATGAGTAAAATATGACGTATACAAGATCGATCATCTCGCCAATGGTTGACAAATCATTTCCTGAAAACTCTTGGATGTAAAGCTCCCCCTCTAACCAGAAATATACTACCAACCTTTAAAACTTTCCTTTTTAGCAGAATCTATAACCTTAATTAACATTGTTGGTTTTTTGGTAAGGCTTTTATATAGTTATTATTTTATTTTTTATTTATGCTTTTATCTGCTTTTACTTTGTAGCACTTTGAGATTTGATCCAAATGTAAAGTGCATTATAAATTAAATGTATTATTATTATTTTTTATTATTAACCTTTTCTCAAAGTCAGTCCAGTTTTTCTTCGCTCTAAGGTCTATGGGGAACCAAAATATGAAAAAGATCGGTTAAATCGTTTTTGAGTTTTCTCATTAACACGAAGGATCTGAGGACACGGCGGCGGCGATGACGTCTCCATAGTAACCCCAACTTTCTGTATCTAAAGAATGAGTTTTGTTGAGACTCAGAAATAATGACTTCATATTATAACACGTCATCTCACCTGTCCTTTGGAGAACAAACAGGACCTGAAGGCCATCCGTCCAGATAAATCTATTGGTATTTAACCACCGCACATTCTGCAAAGATTACAAATGAAGCGTTAATGGTCAGTTTGATGAAACAACATTTAATTTTTAAAAAAGTAATGACATTAAATTCCAATTAAATGACTACAAATTGACTCGCTGGGAGGATCAGCTGAAGATATGTGCTGTCAGATGGTGTTCAGACACTGATTGTTCCTTTCAAGATATTAAGGGGAAATGAAATGAGTTTCCCTTTTCTCATCTTGTCATTTCTCCGTTCGTGTTATAAGTTGACTGACAAAAAAGAAATAAGCATTGTTTTTTTTTAAGATTAAGCATAAATAAAGAATAAATCATATGAATAAGGTTTTGAATCTGTCTCTGCACATGCGGCACGCACCATGAGCCAGGAATGGAGCACTATGCTGAAGGTCAAGTAGAGAGCAGAGAGTATTAGAAGGGCTCTAAACCGTTCCAGCAATATGGCCACCAGGCCAACCTGGAACACGAAGGTGTTGAACAGCATCAACAGAATGATGATCAGATTTAAAAGGATGGAAATGTCCTGGATGCTGTTGGGGAAATGGAAAAAGATTATTGTATACGTGATATATCCTTTTATTTAGACATATAAACTCAGAGTTGATTCCTGTTGAGTGAAAGTCTTGCTTTTGCAGCTGAAGGTATTTTTACCTACATGAAAAGCACCAGCTGGACGGCGGGTTCATCCCTCAGCAGCTCGCTGAAGGAGTTGACAAACAAGTCGAAGGAGAGCAGGCTGAGCTGAATCAGTAACACCAGGGAGTAGTTCCTGGTCTGTAGCCTCTCCGGCCCGAAGGCCGGGCGCCCGGGCGAGTTGTTGTTCCACGATGGATCCAAGACTGCAGTGCTCTCACACAACCGCTACATGGAAACATCAATCCACGCACAACAGCCAGGCAGGTTTGAAGTTGTAGTGAGGCGTGTGAATGGAAACCCTCTGATCGCCACAGTGCAAATAAAGTTGGATTGATTCAACATCAGCTCTCCACTTTTTCTCCCCTTGAAATTAGTCCTGTTTGTTTTGGGGGTATCTTGAAGTGGGCCCAGGAAGACAGTCCGATTTTGAAATTATTGCCTTTGGAGGCGATAACCTCCAAAGGCAAAAGCTTTTGTGAGTCTTTGAATAGAAAACCGGTGCAACATCAGCGCCCAAAGGGATCCAGCGGCGAGTCTGCAGAAAAGGACAGAATTATTATTCTGGAATAGATAATGCTGAAAAACGTTTCTCACTACACAAGTCTGATTTATAAACACTTAAATTAGAAACATTGATTATTAGAAACAATCTTTCCAAATGTAACCAGACACATTAAACAAACATAAAAATAGGGAACACAACCTAATACAACACAACACAATACAACACAACCTAATACAACACAACACAACCTAATACAACACAACACAACCTAATACAACACAACACAACCTAATACAACACAACACAACCTAATACAATACAACACAACCTAATACAACACAACACAACCTAATACAACACAACACAACACAACCTAATACAACACAACACAATACAACACAACACAACACAACACAACCTAATACAACACAATACAATACAACACAACCTAATACAACACAACACAACCTAATACAACACAACACAATACAACACAACACAACCTAATACAACACAACCTAATACAACACAATACAATACAACACAACCTAATACAACACAACACAATACAACACAACACAACACAACCTAATACAACACAACCTAATACAACACAATACAATACAACACAACCTAATACAACACAACCTAATACAACACAATACAATACAACACAACAAAATACAACACAACACAACTCAACCTAATACAACACAATACAACACAACACAACCTAATACAACACAACACAACCTAATACAACACAACCTAATACAACACAACACAACCTAATACAACACAATACAATACAACACAACCTAATACAACACAATACAATACAACACAACACAACCTAATACAACACAACCTAATACAATACAACACAACCTAATACAACACAACCTAATACAACACAATACAATACAACACAACAAAATACAACACAACACAACTCAAACTAATACAACACAATACAATACAACACAACCTAATACAACACAACACAATACAACACAACACAATACAATACAACACAACCTTATACAACACAATACAATGCAACACAACAAAATACAACACAAAACAATACAACACTACACAAGACAACACAACACAACACAATACAATACAGTACAATACAATACAACAAAGTACAATACAATACAACACAATACAATACAGTACTACACAATATAATACAATACAGTACAATACAACACAACACAACACAACACAATACAATAAAACACAAAACAACATAATACAATTTAGGACAATTCCTTTATGCTCAGTTGGAATTAAAACCCCTATCTGTCAAGTTTTTTTCTTTTGAGATGTCCATCGGAGAATTCTGTCTCTCCCCTGCTCACATTTAATGTTGATGGAAATAAATTTGCTGCAAGACATGACTGCAATGTTGGTTCTGAGGAGAGAAGTCCTACATTTTTTGTTCTTACCTTCGAACTGAGCGCACCAGCATTTTGAACTACTGCATCATATTAGCATGGATCTAAAATTCACTAATCCTGGATAAATAAGAACCCAAACCATCTGCTCTGCTAGATGCCTATAGAGCCTAAACATTACGACCATAACACCGGGACACACACTTAAAGGACACCTTACCATTGAGTTGAAAGCAGGTTCTCTCTCAAAACGGCCTCCATGTTGAATAATCCTCAATGATATGCCAAAAAAGAAAAAAAAGAAAATTTCCTCTCGCTGTAACAGACTTGTTGCTTTTTGTAGACTGAGACAGCGGGTCCTTCTCTCACCTCTGTTTGTACTAGATCAAGTAGGAAATCTTTTGCCTTGGCTCCTCTGCCATCGTTTGGATTGCTTCACACAGACATCAGGTGGATCCTCTTATTGCCCTCGTATTTATGGCTTGGGACGGCCGTGACAGGTGTAGGGAAGATTAAGACTGCCTCCAAACAGTGGAGCGTCGAGCAAAAGGCGACTTATTCCTGAAAGCTGTCTGAGACTGTGGGTCAGTAGCACTTAATGCCGCTCACGGGCAGATACCGAGGACATGATATCAATATTTACAAAATGAAACAGGTTTTTCCAATAACGCTGGTGCAAATCAGAGACAAACCGTCATCAATTTCCTTCTTTCCTTATCAACAATTATCAAATATATGTCATTCGGTCACACATTAAGTTTTACTATGACTATAGTAAAGGATTGTTGTTGTTATTGTGCTACTACTTTAATTATGAGTATTGCAATCATCTTAATGAGCTTCACACAGAAATGATATATCTCTCATTTTACTATTTCTTTTGACAGACTGTTTCCAATACATGAAAGTGTGTGTATCTGCAAATTATTATTATTTTTTCTCCTTAAGCTAAAGTCATGTGACCTTTTAATCCCCAGGCAGCACTGCATTAAAAACACTCTTGTTCATGTAAAAAATATTACTACATGGCCTCTGGAACACTGTAAAAACACTGTCTGTATGATTTGTTGCTGCACCTGTAGCTCAATATTCTACTAATACTACGAATAATACTAATACTACGCCACATATCAACAATATCCTTAAAAAGCTCAAACTTCTCCGGGCTCATCAAGAGGAAAGATACCATTCATACTGTTGCCAGAACAAAATGCATCATCGGTTATGGTATGGGCTGTGTTCATGCCCGAGACATGTATAATATGCATTTGTATGAAGGCACCAATATTGCTAAAGGTCACAGGCACAAACGTCCATGTCTCAATGCATTATTGTGTTCTTTATAGTCTTTATCTTTTCCACTCTGGACAGACATTCTATTCAAAGAATTAGGCAGGTTACACTTAACACATATACAACTTTCTTAGCTTACATTTCCATTCAAGATTAATGTGTGCTTCCAGGAAGGACATCCAGAGATGAACAACAAGAGATTTACCGCCACCTAGTGGTGGATATGTATAGTTACAAAAATGTATGCATAGTTGTAAAAATGCATACATTTAACTGTATTAACAACTTTAGAGCTTGTAGATTTAATCAAATATTTTTAGAGGATATGAAATGCGTTATTGTTATTATGCGGCTATAGTTGTGGAGCAGGTCATCCAGTGACTGCTGGTTTGGCAGTTTGAATCCCAGTTCCAGTTTTGTCCACAGAACAAAATGTAGCAACACACTAAACCTCAACTGCCCTGGATTGCACGGCCAGCACTTCACATTGATGAGATTAGTGAGTGTGCTGCAAAATGCTTTGGATAAAATCAAAGAATAAATTGAAATATATTTCATGTAATAATAATTTGGGTCTTCTTACCAGTCAATAAGGATTGATAACTTGGATCACCAGGTTAATCAAGCCAAAAGTAAAAGTTCAATTATAGAGTACATTAAAAGGTTTCCATTCTTTCATTCAGAAAATGCACAATACAGGGGAATGTAATTATAAAGCGTGTTAAGTTGGAGTTTATGAATGGAGGAAGCGACTCAGCTGGGAAGTGAAAAAGGTAAACCTACACTTATAAAATTAAACATAGACTTTTGAAAAATATTAACATAATAGTAACACTATCTCCTAGAACTGATTTATTCAGGATGTACCCCAACCTTTACCCAAATTTCAGTTGAGATAGGCCACATCCTCCTCAAGGCAGGTATCAGATCTTTAAATATATAAATTTGAGTAGAGTTGCATGTGCATTCAGATTATAACCTCAAAGTGAAATTGATATCTAGTGAACTTATTGTTTCCCTCAAATCATTCCCGAACCATTTTTTGCAGAGTGGCAGGCAGTATTGTCCCACTGAAAGAGGCCATTGTCATCAGGGAATACTGTATCCTTGAACACATGATCTGCAACAATGTTGAGGTAATCCAAGAGGCCTTCTTCGTTCTTTGTTCGGATTGTACCTTTGAGGATAACCTTGACCTGGATGAATGACGGCTGTTTGAAAAAATTACACCTTTGTCTACCTGTACATTATTTTATTTTTCATTTCGATTTGCAGAATTCTAATAAAAGGTGCTGTTATGAAGATTTCCATGACAACCCAAACAAATCCTGACTACATTAAGGTTAATTAAAGCTACCATGTAATTTATAATTTAATGGGTACCAACAAAACTCACACTCGCATCACAGAAGACATTGATTTCACCAGCTGGAGTACAATGATATGGTATAATGAAGGTTGTTGTAAGATTTGGTGTTGCATTCTGTTGGATATGGATCTCCATCTTTATGCTGAAAACTATTATCCATCTGCTTCCTTCTACGTTTGGGCACCGACCCCTCTAAAGCTCTCTGCACGGACCTGATCAATATTACTGTGAACAAACAGAATTTAAGATTGTAAAAATATGTCTAAACCCAGCAGACATGCCTCCTAGTGAGTAATCACTATAAAGACACAAATAACCCCTTCTGAGAAGGAATTAACCATAAAACTACATATAAGCCCTGCAGACATGTCTTCTCTGGAGGAATCTAACCCTTAAATTACATATAACCCCTGCAAACATGCCTCTTGATAAGGAATCAACTATAAAACTAAATATAATCCCTATGGAAATTCCTCCTGTTGAAGAATCTAACTATAAAACTACATATAATCCCTGCAGACATGCCTCCTGATAAGGAATCATCTATAATCCTGCTTCCTCAGGGATGGGTCAAATGCAGAGAAATAATTTCACTATGTTTTACTGTGTATGGCTGTATGTGATCAATAAAGGATACATTATTTTTAGTATTATTATTATAAAACGACATATAATCCCTATGGAAATTCCTCCTGTTGAAGAATCTAACTATAAAATCACAAATAACTCCAGCCGTCATGCACTGCAGTAAGGTTACAACGATATGGAGTCCAACTTTCTGGATCAATAAGTCATTACTGTAGTATAATATTCCAAAGGTGTTGCGGTAGCATGATCATTAGGAGACCCCTAGTGGCTGTTGTGAATGAGATTACTCTACAGTGCATGATAGCGATGCTATCGAATTTTTCCAAATTAAAAATTCCCCATATAACAACAAAAGTATATTATTCCAAAGAAGTTCCTGTAGTATGATAATTAGGAGACTCCTAATGTTTTTTTGTTTTTTTAATTTGGTGACACAACTCAATAGAAGAGTGAAATTATTTCATTTTCTAATGAATTATAATAAACCACAATTATACAAAACTACATTATATTTAAAGACATTGCTGTAGTATGAGCAACAGTAGCCAACTGACGTGTTTGATGATTTTAGTCAGGTTACACTGCAAATAATTTATGCTATTGAATTTCTTCATACTCCGCTCACTCCGTCTTGCACTTTGTAGACGGTCCCTGCTCCCACTGCCGACAGTCTGCTCCTCATAGAGATCAAGGTATTCGTCCAGCGCAGAGGACGACTTCTTTTCATGAAAGTTGCGTTCAAGCTCATTGTCTACGTTACTAGGATACGAAATAGGTGTCCCCTGTGTCTTGGAAACAGTTCGTTAAAGAGATATTGATACAGGATAGTCGAATCTGATAATACGTTTCTAACTTTCTTCAGTCCTCCCTGCCTCCTGATGAGGAATCAATTAGAAAATTACAAAAAAAAAAGCCCTGCAGACATGTTTCCTACTGAAGAATCATCCATAAAACTGTATAAATCCAGCAGACATAGTTCCTGATGAACTGTAAAACCACAGATAACCTCTGCGAACATGCCTCCTGGTGAGGAATCACTATCTGTCGCCCCGGGATAGTGAAATCGTGTAAGGAGTGGTGGGTGGAGTCGTGAACACCTCCTGCAGAACCACACGAGAGCAGCATTCTCATTTTCCTACCTACCAGCTACATTGGAGAGTTGGAGAAACCTCTGGTCAGTGAAAGGGAATCGTTAAGAGACATCGAGGAATATATTTACACATTTAATCTTTCTGCGTCGACAGGACACCAAAGACTCAGCAGGTAAGAGAAGCCGGAAGTGCCCGCTGCGGTTAGCCCATCCTGTAGATTTGCTTTCAGCGGAACAGGCTCGACTTGTTGTCTTTTGTCAAACAGACTGAACGCTAGATAGTTTTTTCTTTAATCAAAAAGCTTTATCTCTAATTAAAAGTACGTTTTATGGATAGAATAAAAGGTTTTCTCCGCACAGCAGCGTGACGACTTCTTGTTAGCTTACAGAGGCGAGGAGAAGAGCTCTAACGTCCCTCACCATAAAAACATAAAAATTCAACTTTTAATAATCGATATTTGTCATAAATGAATACATGATGGTATTAACCTGCGTTTACTGGTATTATGAAGACAAACATTTCACTATAACATAAGTAAAACATCACTTCTCAGCGGTTTTACGGCTGATGGGACAGTAGTGTTTTCTATCTGATGCTAACTGAAGTGTGTTCACTGCTAACTGTTGAATATGATTTATTCTATTATTATTATTATTTATTCTAAAATTGTCTTTACTCATCCGAGTCTCTGGTGTTTTTCCAGTCAGACATGTAGGACGTTTGATGAATAAAGCATCATAAGTGACTCAGTGAACCAGAACTCATAAAATGTGAGGTTGTGTTCAGACTGGTTTCAGTCCGCTTACTCACATTAAAACCAGTCTAGACTTTTTGTATCGTTTAATGAGTTAAATATTAACTTGTACCGGAAAACAATGTTTAGAGGGACGTAATCACGCAGATAATGTCAGTGACAGTGATTCTCTTTCTCAATTTAGGCATTCTATCTATCGATTGATCAGGAAAAGGATCAGGATCTTTTTGTATAACAACATCAACGAAATATTGTCCTTGTAAAAACCCTGAAAAGTACTTCTTAAATGTAGAATGTAAATCAAATCAAAGTATCACAAATTCAAAGAAGAGCATGGTGTTATTTTGTCATTTAGCCAAAATCATCATGTTTATTCAAAATAAATCACTGTTTTTTCTGGACAAAACTGTCAGTTAAAACATGAAATGATTGAATGAATGAATGAGAAATCATTTTTATTTATTTAAGTGACATACATCTTGAAAAACATTAATTTCACCTAAAAATTGTTAAGTAAATAATTGAATTCCTATCCTTTTCTATCCAAAGAATAGCCCAGAATCTCAGCAGTACCAAAGGAAAAAAATACATTATTACATTGTTTTCTCAAATGTAACCCTCGGTTATCTATAGTCCTGCTTGATACATGGTGCCACCGGGTTTACAAATAAAAATAATGAATAGAGACACTGTTCAGAGCATCACAGCTTTACTAACAATTGCAATCACAGTTTTATTATATTTGATAATGGCATGGCTGTCAAAATGGTTGTGCGTGCCTTCCTTTACTAATCTACTATTACATACGTCGACTTCAAGACTCGTACGTTTTTTCAAGTATGTAACACAAATTTGTATGCAATACAAATTTTTGCGTGTATTCAGATGCGTGTATTCGGATGACAAGGACATTTATCAATGCTTTTACCGGTATAATATTTTATGCAGACAGCAATTAGCTCACATAAATCTCATATGGTATGAGACATTACAACTTCACTAACCTGTTTTGTTTAATGCGAGTTAAGATACCTTAAAAACAAATTTTTGAACAAGGTAAATAAGGTAAAAACCTAATGAATGTTTTAAAGTGGGAGCTAACTTTCTTGTCTCAGATGTTTCCTGTCTGGCTGTAAAAAGGTAAATAAGGATTTGACCATTAAGTCTTGTTTGAGTTTCATTAGCAAGATGCCGTTAAGGGAGTCCTCAATGGCAGATGGTCAGCAGACAGAGACAGGACACACTCCCTCATTCACTTGGCGCATATCTGAGATGACAGTATTGTATTTGGGGGTGGGGAAGAATAAGGGAGTCAGGAGGGGGAGATGAGTTCAGTAAGAAGCAGTCAGAGGACGTCGAGTCTGGACATGACGGGCAAAGTGAGCTGAGAAAATTGTGGTGTGAAAAAAGAATGGAAGGAAGACATGAAGCGAAGGCAGCGAGTAGCAAGTGTACTATTATCAAGTCAGGAAATCTGAGAAAATCTCAAACTGGTTTGAGTTACATTTCTGCTTTACATATGCTCCTTCCTTCAAGCTGATTTCTGAAACATACCCTTTGGAAGATATTAAAGAACCGAATTTTGCTTGTAAAAGCATTGGATATTGGTACCACTCACCAGGGAAGCAGTTTAGGCGACTCTCCTCTCCCACTCGGTGCTTAGTCATGAATCTCTAAGCACACACACACACATTACTCAGCTCACTGCTTCTGCCTACATTGCTGATCAAATGTGTTTTTCGCCATGTTCTGCATCAGCCCAATAACATCTTATTTGCTAAAGCATCTTAGTAATGGAGAAGATGGTTTCTAGTATAAGCTAATGCCATATACTTGATACCAGCAACAAGAATGTAGAGTGGTTTTATTTACTATTGAATCATCAATGAAATGAGCTGTTGCTGTTTCTTTCTCACATGTACTATATTAAGTAAATGCAATATATTTGTGCTATGAAATGTTGCGCATGTGGACGGAAGTATCAACAACTATCTAAATGGCAGTCATGTTCGTTTGCCACTTATCTTGACTGATACGTCTGGTTGTGGAGAGGACTCTGGACTCCAGTTCATATTAAGAAGTTGAGATAATTCCCTGTGTTGAATTGAACAAAAGTTTCCTAATGTATAATATTGTAATATTTATATATTAAAATCTACCGTCTTTTGCAGAATGGGCGTCTCTGAGGAGAAGAAGGAAACATGTGGAACTATTTGCCTGAAATACCTCCTGTTCAGTTTCAATTTCCTCTTTTGGGTAAGTCTTCCTTCTGGCACCGTTAATCCTTCATCGCCAAAGTGCTTTGGTTGATCTCACTAGTTAGATCGTTAGATGCCGGCATGACTTAAATCATTTATGACCTTGATTTGTATGAAGGTTTGGCATTGCAGTGTATTTTATATTGTGATATTTTGTGGTGTATTGCCATACCATGTTTGAATGTTTTTTATTATGCTTTGAGTGCACTGGGAATTACTCTAAAAAACGTATAAAAACAAAATATTCTTGAATTTAACTTAATAGCTTACTGTAATCGTCTTTTAAGTGAGAGGATATCTAACAAGAGGGGATGTCTTACTGTCGGCAGAAATCGTGTTTCTACGCCAGTAAATACGGTTGGTTATAAGTAGAGCTGCAATTAACGACTATTTGGATAGTCAATTAATTGCGGACTAATCGGATCAGTTTTTTTGTTCTGGTTAAATAAAGTTAATTAAAAATGAATATAAGTACACAATTACTAAAAGGCTCTTATTTTGCTATCAGCTTTTGAATTTAACTTTAAGTTGGTTTAGTTCAATTAACAATAAAAATGATGTTAACGATTGTTAAACCAAACGGGTTACTATAACGACTTAATATTTGCTGAACTGGAATTTATTCTTCTCGTGATGCATATATTTGGCACATCGCTTCCGATACAAAAGATCAATAAAATGTATAAATAAATAATATAAAACAGTTTCTCTAGAATCAAATCATACATCCATGTAAATTTAAGAAAGTAAACAAGGGTAGAAAAAAAAAACAGTCAGTGCTTCGGGCTTTCTCTAGTCAACAACTACATTAGGCTAAATTGTTGCAAGTTGGATGCAACTCACATTGGACACGCCCACATGCAGAGCTGTGCACCCGGAAGCAAGCAACACACTTTCAGCAGTAATGTGAAACGTTTCCATGAGAAATGAAACGTTTATGATTTTAACGTTGGGGCATATTTCTAACGTCAAGAGTTTCATCGTGATTTTATAATGCTTATTTGGTAATCTCGATCTCATTAGCAATTCACTTAATTTCAAAATAGTCCCGTTGAACCCAACAGAAACGTGATACATGCCTTCTAACACTGAGCTCGCTAGCTAACTAACTAGCTTAGCCAGACGAGTCTTCATCGTCTAAGGAGCCAATGTGTCACCGCTTCAAAGGCTCTTGCATTACTGATGTGCTCCACTTCAGAACAAGTCAGCTTTGCAAATCTAGCAGTTCACAACTTGTTTTGGCCGTGTTAGGGGAGAAATCCACCTATACTTTCAATGTTTTCGGTCTTGATGGTGTTACCATGGCGCTACGGTTTACTTCGTTCCACTACGCAGTGTCGGAGGCGGTGTCCGATGACATCACCTACTAATCGACTATTAAATTCGTCGACAATTAATTTCATACTCGATTTTTGTTGATAATTCGTTGCAGCCCTAATTAGAGGTAAATAAATTGTAAGTTGTGAATCTGCTCAATTATCTCACATAACAGATGCTTATTTTTACATGTTTAGGGTCCAATATTCGTTTGCTTAGATTGTTCTGTAGATTTGAGAGCGAGAGAATGGGACATAAAACTGGGCCAGTAAGGGCAATAAGTATTATTATCTTTTACCTTCCTTGAATCAAGGAGACTAAACAAAAGGATCCTTCTGAAAAATGTGGAGAGGAAACCTTAAACTTATATTTTTTTCCGGTCTTTTTATTACAGCTAAGTGTTTGAGTTCAGAAGAAAATTTGAAATTAGATTAATTAATTTGGTCCTGAAACACCGATACGGCCCTAACTCTGGCATCTGGCGCTCAAAAGGCTCCAGTGTTTGTTTGCCACTTTGAGAGAGATCAGATTGTTTGGCAGACGGATGAATATCACACATGGGCAGAGCTGGAATTTCCCTCTGAGAATGTGTGAGACTGATCTTTTTCCCTTGCTAACAGTAAGGCCTCTTCACCAAAATAAAAGAGGGATCAACACAGAGGTCTTTTATCATATATTAGAGCTCTAAAAAGTCCAAAATGTGATAGTGATCAAACTAGAAGCACATTTTACTAAGTTATAATGAGGGGAAAAGCTCATACAACTGTTCCAACTGAACACTTTAGCAAAGCCTTTTATTCATGAAGCGGAGAAATGCTGCTGTTATTCCAGTTCATAGAAAGCCAAGTGGCATATTTTCACAGATCAATCAAAGCAGAATCCTCCAAAACATTGCAAACACCGTCAAGAATGTCATGTTCCAGGAAGAAAACACCACAAATCATTGATTTACATAGTTGGGATTTTGCTTCCTAAAATAGGCGTCAAACAGTGCAGAAGGTTTTCTGTAAGCAGAGGAACGGTGTCTGTCTCCCTCTTCTCAGTGTGCAATCACACTTACGTATTTGCCCATATGCGATCCTCTGTCTGTTAAACAATCAGATATCTCTCAAACTGGCAGACACACTGGTGAGTCTTCAGCGCTAGACGTCTCAGTTATGACTAGATTGGTGTTTGTGGACCAAATCCACTGTTTTCATCAAACAAACCTCATATTTCCCAAAATACTTTAATTTAGAAGGTCTTCCGAGAACAAATGTTGTCCTTTAATCTCAGGAGTACCACACGGTGATCAGCCATAACATTAAAACTACCCAGTAGATCTGACAAAACAGCTCTTGGATGTACTGTGTGGTCTGGCACCTCTCTATCAGAACCAGCCGTCAGCTTTTCAGCATTTTTTGCTACAGAAGCTCTTTTCTGAGATCAGACAAGTCTGTTGCCAGTTCACAAGACAACTTACCTCATAGGGATTGAAATTGCCAGGAGTCCAACGATATTATCACAATACATGTTGCGATATGCCGTATACTGCGATATATTTCTTTCTTTTCAATTGCAAATGATATTCTCACAGTAAACTTTTGTCAACGTCTGTTTAATCCTTTAAAATAAACTTCTCTCTATTCTCAGTCAAATTTATTGATGCTGAATTTGATCATCAATTATTAACTTAAGGATGTTGACATAGGCTACGTTCACACTGCAGGTCTTAATGCTCAATTCCATTATTTTGCTGAGATCTAATTTTTGTGGTTGTTAGAATGTGTGGTTGTTCACATTCTAATTTAAATACGACCGCAATCAGAATCCAGTGTGAACAGTCTACGGCCCTGAAGTGACCCTCATGCGCAGAAGAAGACGTGACTTGTTTACGGAAGTTAATATGGATGCTACACGTGTGTATCAATTTTGAAGTTGTTGTGCAATCGGAGCTGACAAAATCATGACCAAGTGATGAAGGACTTTCTTTCCGCTGACAAGCTCCATAAACGGTGTCTGCCAGGCTTGTTTCTTCCGTTGTTTACATTTGATCTTACCGCGTCCTGCCTCCTCCGCCGCAGAATTGTGACGTCCGTCTTACTTCAATGACGGAAAAGTCGATTGAAATGCGACATGTCCGTTCAGACTGAGGTGGCTTTGAAAAACTTCAGATAAGTATCCGATTTAGGACCAAATATGAAAGTGGCATTGGTCTGATTTTAAAAAAAAAAAAAAAAAAAAGGGATTTGTGCTGTTCAGACTGTCAAAAAAAATCAGATATCGGTCACAATTGGGCAAAAAAGTTGGATTTGGGCCTATTTGCCTGCAGTGTGAACGTAGCCATACAGATACCAGGGTAGTGAGATAGTCAATGCTATTCACTTCACCTGTTATGAGGTTGTGGTGTATGTTCACTATGTTCTTTCGCTGTGCCATTTTGATAAATGCTTAAATGAGTTCTTTAAAAAAAAAAAAAATTATTTTATGAAATACGATTTATTAGATATATCCATATATAAAACATATGGTGTTAAAAGTTACCTGTTACAGCAGGATGAGATCAATTTCTCTATGTCCACCTTTGTCTTTGTTTTGGGGCCTTAGTATTGTTAGAGGTTGGTTGGTCATGTTGGCTTTGGATTCAGCAACTTCAAAGTTGCCATCACTGCAGGTAGCCTTTTGACAGCAGTATACGTCACCACAAAATTATCAATACTTATCTGTTTCAAAACTTTAGCATTTTATTAGAATTATTTCAGCTAAATGGGAGATTGACAAGTCTATGACCCAAAGAAGAAGGAGATGAGTTATACATCCCGCTCTTTGTATGTTTAGTTTGACTCTGAATGATTATGCAGGAAGTTTGAAGTAGAGAACTTTGAAGTATTTGGGTCAGAGGAAAGTCACTATTGTCGGAGAGAGCAAACCTTTCCAATTTTCATGAAGACACCATGTACATTGATCTCAAGGTATTCTCAGTTCACAAGGACATAGTGGTAAAAAAGAAGAGAAAGGGTGGCACCTTCAGAGCACTTTCCCTCCCTTTGAGATGCACCCTTTAGACAGAGATGATGACATTCATTTCTGCCGTAGACCACCTACTGGACGTCAAAGATGTCAGCTTTTACATAAAAAAGGGACCTCTGTATGTTGTGTATGTGTATGTTGAAAAAACATACACATACATGTGTATGTTGAAAAAAAAAAAAAAATTTCACTATTTATTATGATAAAATAAATATTGTTGCGATAAAGTACAAATGTTGAAAAAAATGTTTTTCACTGCTTTCTTAATAAGTTTTTTGTCCATTCTGTTGAGTTCTACTTTCGTATTATTTTTGATGTTTCATCCAGGAAATCTTTTCAGAGGCTTGATCCTATCTCAGCTATCATTTGGTGAGAGACAGGTCTACACTGGATAAGGTGTCATTTCGTCATAGGGTCAACAAATAAAAGAAAAGACAACCCTTCACACCAGCATGTACAGCTATGTGTCATTCAGAGTCTTTTAAATTGGCCTCTGGAATTATTGGAGCCATTTAAAAAAGAAGAAAAAGTGCTAATAGCTGCAATGTATACAAGACCGCTTCAACTGTTGGATTAATGATTGAGAAGTTAACAGGGAATGGAGATGGTAGAAATCAGCTTAGAAGGACCCACGTTCTGTGAGGAAAATGGTTTAACTGTCAAAAGACTCTCCAAGGAATTACAACTGGAGAATGCTGAGGTCAGTTGAAACCTGGGAGTCAGGAAGTCTCCATAACCACCATCAGATGGGATCTACAGCGACACAAGCTGTTTGGAGGACAACAAGAAAAAAAAAATCCACATACAAGCTAAAGCACGTCCAGATTGCCAAACACCAGTGGGACCTTCAGTGGAACAAGGTCATTGGTCAGATGGGACCAAAATAGATGTTCTTGGCTACAAATGTCAAAGACGGCTGTAGTGTAGCAAGAAAGGAAGTCTTACAGAAAAGCCCCTCATTCCCAGTGTGACCTATGGTAGTGGATCTCTGATGCTGGGAGGCTGTTTTTCTTCCAAAGGCCTTAGCCATCTTGTTAAAAGACATTGTTCCATTCACTCAAATACCAGCAGATTTAAACCAAAAACAGTTCAGACAACACAAATAACGAATGTTCTGTGAGGTTTAGGAACATCTGTGGGATGTACTGTAGGCCAGAGTTCACAAGCGTTGACCTCAGAATCTGAAGGAGTTGGAGGTTTTCTGTATGGAGGAATGGTCTCAGATTTTCTCTGAGACTCTGGCTGTTAATCTGGCAAGAGGGGGCTGCCCATGATATTAAATGCAGGTTCCAAAATATTGTGACACCTTTTAGAGAAGAGTATTTGTTTTTTATTAAGAATTATATTTAAATTTTTTTTATTTCAGATAAAGTTTAGATTTATGTGAATAATTTAAATTAAAGATCTTGGATTCAGACAATAAAGACATTTTTTGCATCTCATTTTGACAATATCTTTTAAGGGGTGCCAATAATTGCGGAGGGCACTTCATACTGTAGTGCATGTTTTTGGACTGTGGGAGGAAGTCTGAGTATCCAGAGGGAACCCATGCAGACATGGAATGCATATGCAATCTCAGATGGTCAGATGGTTTTGAAACCTTTGTGTCAACAGTACTAACATCTAGGATTTATTGCTGCCATGGAAAAAAATACCGTTAAATAAATTTGAACAGTCGTCAGCTCTCTGCAGCATATCTGCAATGTGTGTGAACGTAAACAAACTACTTCGCCCTGAAGGCCAAGGACAAACCTTTGAATGATTCAGTGCCTTGACATAAAAGAAAAGCAGTTTAATATGACTCCAATGAGACTCAAGAGTAGAATGACACGTGGAAAATGAAACACACATTGGAACATGAAGACATGTTGGGAGCAGATGTCATGTGGAAAATGTATTGCGTCTAATTTTAATATCTACTATGTCATTGATATATTATACCATCATCTCCTTAGATGAGGACATGCACCTGTCAGTCTCATGAGTTGGTCCTTTTTTTAGAAATGTACCGGTTTATTCCCTCTGTTCCCACCCGGGGTCTCCAAAGATCCACTTTCATTTTTGCAGCTTTGTCTCCACTCTGTTTCTTGATGATTGGTTTCACATGGCTGGGGTTTTTCCATGGACTGTGGTGGATAGTAACTAAGTACAATTTAAACGTACATTATAATAGGAGTGTACTTTAAGTGTAATTTTGAGGACCTTTTACTGTGCTTGAGCATTTCCATTTCATGCTACTTTACTCTTACTCCATTATATTTCTGCAGGAAATGTGGTCCTTTCTGCTCCACTTCTCCGACAGCTGTAGTGACACTTTACTTTTCCGATTGTAATTTTTCACACACATCAAAGATCTTTAACATCTAAAGCCGTAGCAGAAGTCAACACAATAACGCAGCAGGAATCATTTACAAATATAGTTGTTAAACACAGAGGGACCATTTCACTGCACAATAACTACTTTTAATGTGATGATTAAAATACATTTGACATTTTTTCACGTAAGGTTTCAAATGCAGAACTTTTACTTGTAGTGGACTGGTTTTACAGTTGGGTATTAATACATTTACTCAAGTAAAGGAACTGAATACTTTTTCCACCACTCTCCATGAGGGCCAACATGTGTTTGGGAATAAATGAAAAACAATTTATATGACTTGGGGAAAAAAAATTATTCTTTCCATGTCTTGGAAAGAAATGAGCAGTATGTTGAATTAATCTTTAAGTAATAAATTAAAGGGATACAGACGGGTAGCAGCTGTCGACAGGGTGCACATGTGAATATTGATATTAGTAAGAAGCAGAAATGTTGAAGCAGTGATTTGAAACACACGTTTACTGTTCTGAACTAAAACTCTGGACTGTAATGGAAGTAGAGTATTGTAACTGCAGTTAAATAATGCCCATCATGAGTATTGGCGAAGAACTGTGATCATACTTTAACATAATTTAAGCACTCTATTGGTAATGATTTAATGTTTGCACGACCTCTGCAGCCATCATCTGTCCTACTAAATTAAGTCTGTAAGATGGATAGCTTTGGCACAGTGACAGACGTTAGAGGCAGTCCTTTCACCACCTGATAACTCATTTTGATATTTTATTAATTTCATTTTCCACATCCTCCTTAACTATTTGCTTGGATAATTATAAAGATGTCAGACTATGACCGATATTTGATAGCCTTTGAGCTTTTGTCTATTGCAGTTTGTTTCTCCTGCGGGTCTTAAGATTCACTTAATGCTTTATCAATTAGACGCTTGCTTTTTATTGTTAAACAATGTATTATCCAATTTATTGATGTGGCGGACTCTCTTCACTAATTTTGTTGAGCAGAAAATGTGAAAATATACATTATATTTCATTCTCATTGGCTTTGAAATCAGAGATATGACAGACCATAGCAGCTCCAGTCGCCAAGTCCCAATTAACTTGCAGAGTAAACGGATTCAAGATTAGATTATCTCAAGTGTCAGGGGTGGGTCATTCTTATCTGCTTACATTCAACCATTGAAAGGCTCCTCCTTCAATGAAGCCGAAAAATAATTTAAAGCTCTTTGTTGCGTTAAGTAGTTTTGGGGACCCAGGTCTCACTGGCAGGGATTACACTCTTATCATTTGCTCTTCTCCCAGTTGGCAGGGGGTGTCGTGATGGC
The DNA here is from genome assembly GCA_009660295.1 of Lophius piscatorius. Classification (NCBI taxonomy): domain Eukaryota; kingdom Metazoa; phylum Chordata; class Actinopteri; order Lophiiformes; family Lophiidae; genus Lophius; species Lophius piscatorius. The sequence continues at coordinate 23,414 of VRLP01004437.1, forward strand.
TGTGGGTGTTTGGACCTTGGTTGAGAAGAACGACTACATCAGCCTCCTCTCCTCCAAGACTTACGCTGTCTCCGCATACATACTGGTCCTGGCTGGAGCCATCGTCATGGTAACCGGTGTGCTGGGCTGCTGTGCCACCTTCAAGGAAATGAGGCGGCTGCTTCGAGTGGTAAGGGATGGCATCGCGGTTGGAGACAATAGGTCCCCCGCCCAGCACCCAATTTTGCATTACATAGTAAAAATGTGCTATTCGCGCCATATTTATGTAAAAGTGATAAACACATAATCAGTCATCAATCAATCATCATAGTGCTTTTCTTCTTCATGAAACCACCACCCTTAATTACAGGAACTTTATTATAAAGACAATCAATGTCACTGATGGCGTCAGCGATGTAAAAAAAAAAGATTAGCCGTTTTTGCTGCTTCATCGTGATTTGTAAATTAAATCCTATGTTGAAATGGTTTGCAGCTGGTGCTCACAATCCATTTCCCTCTACTTATCTTTCTTCTGACTGACTCTTCTCTAGTTCTGTGTTCTGCTGCTGTCTTTGTCACTACTTGTATCATGAGGTAGTACCTGCAGCCCACTGATGCTGCACAGGTAGTTCAGCTCCTCCAGGATGGCTTATCTCTGCGTGCAGTTGCAAGATGGTTTGTTGTGTCTCCCAGCACAGTCTCAAGAGCATGGAGGAGATGCCAGGAGACTGGCCTTTACATTGAGGAAAGCTGGACAGGTCAGTAGAAAGACAAACCAGCTTCCAGACCAGTGTCTTTTCCGAGTGTGAGGAGAAACAGGAAAAGCACCGCCAGATCCCTACAAAATGACTTCCAGTGGGCTCCTGGTGTGATGCTTCTGACAAAACTGTCAGCAGGTTCAAACTGAGGTTATGTGGCAGGCATGACAGGGTCTGGAGACGCTGTGGAGAACGTAATGCTGCTGCATCAATATCCAGCAGGACCGGTTCGGTAGTGGATCAGTGAGGGTTTGGGGAGACAGATCCTTGGATGGTCTCACAGACCTCCACGGCTTACCCAACGGTACCCTGAAGGCTGTTGGGTACCAGGATCAAACTCAGACCCACTATCAGACCTTACAGTGGTCCAGTGGACACTGGGTTCCTCCTGGTCCAGTACGATGCCCGACTTCATGTGGTCAGAGTGTGTACCTGGAGGATGAAGGTATTGATGCCATTCACTGGTCCTAGTGTTCCCCGAACCGTTTTCAGGAGGTCCCTTCGGCATGTGGGGCTCAAAGACACTCCTGGGTCACATTATGAGTTGTTGTGATGAAATTCACTGGAGTTGGATCAGTCTGTGACTTTAGTTTTTCACTTTGATTCTTGGTGTAGTTTAGAATCCAGCCCTTTTTAATCAGTGCACTGTATATATGTGTGTGTGTGTGCGTGTGCGTGTGTGCATTCACACCTCTGCGTTTGGATCATATATGGATTACAAATTGACCTAAACATTTGCTATTATCTGCTCTCCACCGGGCATGAAGCCACAAGAACTCTGCACAGCCAAACACGTGCAGGTCTTAAGTTGCACATGTCTGGCTTGCAGCTAATGATGGTGCAGACATCAAGTTATACAAAAGTGTTTTATTATGTAGCTTTTTATGAAGGATCATTTATTCACCTGATTAATAGATGTTAAATGACGGAACCATTTGAGGTTGTCCCCTTTATACCCAATAACCTGTAAGCAGTAACATGTTTATCTCTGGGATTTTCTTTTTTCTGCACGTTCCCAGTCTTCTGTTACTCCTGGTTTTAAAATGTTGCTGATATCAAATTCAGAATAAGCATACAGTATCAAAAATCAATTAAGTTAATTATGCAATTGCATTTACTTTTACACTTGTTCAGTGTCAGTCGATGGGATCGTCGTTGCGTTTTTATCTGTTGTTTTTCAGGCAAGACCAACAAAGACTCTTTACAAAGATGCTAATGGCTAGCATAGCAACATTGGCATGTTATCAGTTTAATCAGTAAAAGGATAATCATTAGTTTCAGCACTCATTAAAACCAATGATCGATTCTAATGGAGGGGCTCATCAATGTACCGATATTTTTAGTAAGTTAAGATCAAAATTTGTGACTTCTGTCAGCCTTCATCTTAAATGAAAGTGTGTCAAATCAATCTTGAGACACTGCTGTTATTGACTGTATGTGTATCTTTGGACATGAAAATAATCAAAATAAAGGAGTAAACTTAAATCTTTGTTATAATTAACAGTAACCATCCATAGTGATTATAATATTTAAAGTTTAAATGGCAAAACCAGATGCATTAGATTTAAAACGCAATTTCTGATTGGCAGAGTTAAAATTATTATTGTTGAATTGCATGCGATAAATTGAAGTTCTTCATGATCATTTGATCTTTACTGTTTCGTATATAAATAGAGATTTGTGCTCCAGCCTCTCTGACCCTTTTGTAGTTATGAGATGCTGGGTGCATCTTATAGAGCTGAGATTAGGGGGATGAGTCACAGGGCAGAAATTAATTTGAAGTTCAATTCTTCCCTGGAAAGGAGAGATTTTATCTAGATTGTTAAGGAGGTTGGGGGTTGCGGGAGAGAGGGCGAAAAGTAATTGTTCTCCTGTTCGTGGCGAGTGCCTGGTACCTGCTGTGAGTGAAGGTCACAAGTTCGAACACAAAGAGGCCGATCGAGCACATCATCAGCAGATAGTATGCAGTATCGACTGTAATGCTTAAATAAACTGGCTGCAGGTGAAGAGAAGGTCGTGTCAGACTTTCTGTCAGGCTGTTAATGCTGTTGGTGCTGCACATTGAAGTGTGGTTGCAAACGCCCTCACAGGAGCGGGGTTGGACTGTATGCATCTGCAAACACACAGCTTTGTTGTTTTGTGAGAGGAAAGTACTAAACACTGTGGTGACCCAGGGAGTAGAGGAAGAAACTTTCCCTTCCAAATGATGGAGCCAAATGGAAAACAGTCGTGACAGAGGCTGGACCCACCTGTGGAGAAACTGACTTCATGCAGTTGGACCAGAAACAGTGTTGCAAGTGTTGAGTGCTGAGTGTTTCTCAGTGTCTTCTCTGCTTTTCTCTTCACTTCTCTTTCACTCTCTTTGTACATTACACTTTCTTACTTCTTCACTTACATCTCTGTTTTTGTCTGTCATTTCAATTTTCTTTACATTTCTCTATACTTCCTTTTCTGTATCACCCGTTTTATATGCAAAAGCATTTACTTGCAAAAAAGTTACAGATTAGATTTATCAAGGTATTGACTTGCCTGACTTCTAGGGCCTCCTAAGATTGATCAATTATTTTGCTTATTGAATAAAAATGTCCAATGACCATTGTTGGCGATGGTACATACTGTGGTGATACTGAATAGGTGCCACTTTTTTTGGGTGTCTTGTAGGTGGGATGATTGTTCTTCCTACACAAGCATGAAGTGGAATCTCTTATTGGCTTAACTATACTTATGTGTGACCTGTGTGTGTTCTAAACCATGGCATATGTTCAGAAGTTGAAGTCCCTGCTATGAATCAAGTTGAGGGAATGGAGTTGTCAGGAAGGAGGGGAGGATTTCAAGAGATGGCCAAAGATGGAGAACTTAATGAAGTTCTGTGTGTGTGTATTTGTTTTTGTGTTATGAGCAACGATATTCTCTGCCGGACATCAAAGGAAGCACATTCATGAAATGACATCTTGTTATTACATTTTTAAAACTCTCCAGGTCTTCGTCTTCATTCAAATTCTTTAATCTGTGAGATTTAACTTTAATCCATGAAAACAGCTGACATGTCTGACTTTTATCAGTTAAAATTGTTTACTGAATACCACACTTTTCTCTTTTTTCTGAACATCATCCGACTACATTTGCTGGCATTGGTGGATTATAATTGCCACTTGCTTGGACATGTTTGTTATTTGTGAGACCAAATTGAAGGTAAACAAGCCCATAATAAAGTCTCATATCAGCCAGTTGATGGATAATATGACAATATAATGGAACAGAAGCATAGAGTAGCATCTACATGAATTTACATTAAATCTGACATGATATATGGAGCAATCATCTTTTTTGAAGTGCTAATCAAATATATTAGTACGTAGCCATAAATATTGTAGACTGCAAATTTAAATTATCTAGTTGATTTAGTAAAGAATTTGTTTGAGGACTTTGGATAATAATAATAATTGTTTACTTTTGATTTTGTTTCAAGTTGTTATAAAGAGTACATAGATACAGGACAACATAGTGAAATTAATTCTATGCATTTGACCAATACTTGAGGAATTTGAGTCGCTGACTGAGCAAATCGGGCTTCAGGGTATTGCTCAAGGACCGTACGATATGTAGACTGCAAGGGCACTCAGGAATCATACCATCGACCTTCCAAACTGTGGAGGGCCACTAAAACCTAGCAAACTCTGGCCACCGTAATTATCATTCAGATCAAGAGATGGCCTGTGTTTGCTGTAATGAAGAGTTGCATGATGTAATGTTTTCACTTTGGTATATGGTCCTGCATCAATTGATTTAACACGGTCAACCGGTCCACCAAAATTTGTCCAAAAGGTTGCAGGATGATTCTTTAATAAAAACCCGTTCATGCCCAACCATTACATATCTGATTAAAGGCACCTTCAGTGTGACGCTGAACTCCCACTCCCTGTATTTATGAATGCAGCAGTACTCTTCGAATGGAGTCTTACATAAAAAGCAGTCAGTCGCAGGGCTGCATACCAATGTGTGAATTGTCTCTGCAGTTAAGTGCCATTCCTTTATGTACATTGAATGCTGGTGAGAGCCCGTGAAGGTGAACGAGGAAATGATTTAGAAAACCTCTGGAGACAAACAGCTCCCATGAATGAAGGACAAAGATAGACTGTCCAATTATTTTCATACAACCTCAGCAATATTATTCTGAGATATTTTGTGATTTAGCAAGAAAACCTACGCGAAGCTGCACAGTGTGCAGTTAATTCTGACTGAAGAGATTTAAAATTGTTTTGGACATAGGAAACTCTGGAAGGTCATTAGACTGTTTTCTTTACGTGTAAGTGTTTTTGGTTTATTTATTCGAACAGCAATGCATTTTGGAATTGGCAATATAAAGTGCAATATGATCATGCAGTACTATGCATTTCACAGTTGGTAACGCAATATGCAAAGGGAATTACCTCTAGGTGCGGATGTTTGTGTAAACAGTTGTCTCTTTACCGTGTGTGAGCCCTATAATGAACTGGTGAAATCCCCGTTATCCACTTAAAAGGTATCTTGAAATTTTGAAGCCATCGTTACCAATTCTTGATTATATGATAGCATATCCTCTCACTGTAATTAAGGAAGTTTCAGTTAATACGGTTAAAGTGAAGTCTTAAGAGTCTCCTCAGCATTCAGGCTAAGCGCCACTTGGATCTAATCTCTTCTAGCTATCAAAGACCAGGTCCTCCCAACCGGCCTGATTTCTTTCTCTCTGATAGCAGCGGGCCAGAGGAATTTAGGTCACGGTTTTGGTCTGATAATATCTCTTCTTGTCTTTAATTTTGGGGAAACTTGGCATGAACAGCAAACTTTACTTCCAACTCCCACGGGCCAGATCATAAATCAGACAGTGACGACGAACTCTGAATAATGAACCTCACTTCGAGGAATAGAGAGTGAGATGTGCAATTGTGTCATTACGCAACTTTTCAGGCACCAAAACGGAAGGTACTTTGAGCCAAAGGAGTTTTACCTCAACTTTTCTCTCAAATTCTTTTCATCTGAAAAATGTGTGCCATAAGTTTGCCACATTTACTGAGTGGACGATTATCAAAACTTTGAGTACACACATTATCAATGCAAGAATGAACTACCTCTCCGCTCCATCATCCCACCTGATCAGTGATCAGAAGAGGCAGCAAAGTACAGATTAGTTCAGCAACTACATGTCTTGACATGTTGGGCACAGTACTTTGCAGTACACTATTTTAGCAATGGCACAGTGCCTCTGTTAGCGATAGTTGTGTTGAGTAAGGACTTGGGTGCTTGTCGGTCTCTCCTCTTTTTTCTGAGACATCCACTCTTCATGCTCGGCAGTGTGATTATTTTTAAATTCATGGGTGTTGTTACTTTTGGGCGATGAGCTCATTTTTCCGCAGTGTTTGTTTGACTGTTCAGTGTCCTCTTCGCGAAAGCCAAAACATGTCCAAACCAATTGGACTGCTCAGTCTTTGCGCTCGTGCCATCCATAATGTGTCTCACCGTGAGTCTGATGATCCGGCTGACTCATAAGTCTAAGAGGGGTAGCTTTGCAAAGCCTCTTTGACTGATTTATTTCTATGACCGTCTTCCATGCCTCTTCTAAAATTTCTTTTGATATTTGCAAGAGTTTTCGTGGGGTGGGCTCACGTTTGGTCCGGGGAATGTCCGCGCCATCAGTGATTTCCGCCTGCCAGCACATCTGTCTGACCTTCAGAAGCCCTTTCCAAGACACACCCATAGACGAGAACAGTCTACACGGTTGCAGCAGGGGGTGTTACACAGAAACTTGACATCGTATCTGTGGGAATAATTTCCGTAAATACAGACTTTGCTTATCCCATGCAAATGAACAGCATTAAACACTGACATGGGGGTGTTTGAATTCTAAATCACACGAGGTCCTCGCATAATATTAGTCCCGTCCCAATAGGCCCTAATAGGGCATTAGCTTCAAGTGGGAATCCTCTTTCCCTCAGATGCAGTTGGTATTAGATCACCTTTTGGTTCAATCAATACAATTATCATTTGAAAACTTGTATTTCGTTTTACTCGGATTTATGTTAAATTTAAACTTGCATCTAGATCCCAAAATAGAGGAAACCAGGAGTGGGTAAAATACTTTTTTACAGCAAAGTATTTAAAATAGAGTAGTAAATTAATCATGCCTTATTTCTACTTCCCCAAACTAGCAAAGAATCGCAAAATTGTAACGTTTTGTGTTCAACACTGAGATACTCACGAGTTAACTTTAAAATCCGGTCTTCCAGACACACGCCATCAACAGTGAAAATGAACAAATAAAAGTAAAAACGTTTTGAGATGTTCCTGAAGCTGTTGGAATTCCACCCACACTTAGATTAGTCCCAGCTGTGAGCACTACATTACATTTCATTACATTACTGCATTGCATCTTGAGTAAAAACTTAAACAACAAAGACATTGACTGTTTCCAGTAAACTCTGAATAAACAATAATGACTCAGAATCCTCAAAGAATTATTTTTCTAGTGTGGATTTTGAGAAAATTTGAACCAGAAACAAAACACATATTTCAATGTAGTAAGGATGTGTGTTTGAGCATTGTCTACTCCTACTATTCCTTTTCCGAATAGTAGATACACTTTCAATTCAACAGCTTGTAAACCGACATTAGTATTTAAATTGTTTTAATTACCTCTCTAGCAAAGCTGCTTGTTTGACTTTAAATAATTTTTCAGCCATCTGTTTATATACAACACATTACCATCGTCTAACTGCGTTTTTTTTATTCCTCTTCTCCAGTACTTTGTCTTGCTGCTGTTAATCTTCCTGCTGGAGATCCTGGCCGGCGTCTTAGCCTACATCTACTACCAGCAGGTAATGCCCCTTTGAGTCGAGACATTAAAATATGGCCTTTACAATATGTTTTACTCCGCACCTCGGGATTCTGGGATTGTTATGATGAATATGTGGAATCATAAAATGTACGGGAAGGTTATGTATTGACATGAAATGACACAATCTTCTTAATTGAAGAATTTTGACCAACAAAGGGCAGGGAATCTGAGGAATGTGCTACTTTATGTGTTCTGACTAACATGTTTTTACTGAACACTGTAGTTTTTATCAGTGAAAAAAAAGAAACATTAATCTGATTTGATATTATGACATAATGTCCCCGTGTTGCAGCTTCAACATTTTGTACTAGAACAAGTACTGTTCTGTGCCATTCAAGTTCAGCTCATAATCAAATGGTTGTAATAAAACACCGATCAATTCCCATTTGCATGTCCTCTTTTGTAAGTTGAAGTTACATGGCTAAACCAGCATTTTTAAATGAGATTGCAGTAAGAAAATCTAAGATGATCCATTAAAAATACAAACATCACACTGACCACATTACTTGTGGTTAAGTTTTGTCCAAATGGAATTAAAAAATATATTCAGCACAACATAAAACGTGACTAAATGTACATCACATACAGTCATACACAGCAAGACATATTGAATTAAACAATAAAACCAGTGGAACCGTAAAGTAACCTGCAAGCAGGCCGCACCACAAGACTGCACAGATAGGCCCAACACTACAAATATAACAAAGAAACCCAAAGGGGAAGTATCGTACACCATGACAGAGAAAACTCTGGAGCATAGTCAGACGGTAAACGCCGATCTTTTGAACGGTACACTACAATCCGATACCATGTCACAAACCAATTTTCCAAAAGAACACATGGTTTATCCTCCAAAAGGCAGCGTAGCACCGGACCAAATCCCAATACGCAGGCCTGTTAGAGGATTAGTGAGAGTGATTAATCTAAAGCAAGGCCTTAAACCCGGACCTCCCACCACAGTTGTTCGAGGCCACCCAATAAACCGCCTGCAGAAAAAGACACAAGTCACTAATATCTGACCTCCGAGAGGAACCCAGGGAGCATCTGAAGATTTGTTGTAAGTTTGAACCTTGACACACTTTGAACAGCAAATGGCCACCATCAGTTGGACTAAACTTCAAAGACATAGAAAAAAATAGTACAATTATAAAGAGCTAAGTAGCAATTAGATTTGCATATCTGACTTTCTTCAAATTTAAATTGTAAATGATGTCAAACACTAATCATAGAAAGAAAATATTGATAGAAATAAAGAAAATGGTGCCCTTAAGTGACGATGTGGTTAAACTAGTAGACATTATTTCTGTCTTTTCTTGTAGGTGGAGCATGTTTCCATATCAACCCCTTGTAATTGCTGCTTTTACTGTTCTCGTCACTAGTTGCTCCAGGTTGGACATCAGCCGCATGTCTCTGCAGTTGAATTTTTTTGTTTGTTGTTAATGCACCGACTGCCTCTAGTTATCGACCCATATTAAATCCTTAAATTACTGTTTTCTCTTCCCTACCACAATCTTCCCCAAACTGCCAACAAGCAAAATGAAGAGCCACCCCCCCCCCCGGCTCCTGTCCTCAGTACCACCACATCAGCCCTGTTTTCTCCTCCACTCCTCTCCTCTTTGTCTTCCCCTCTCGTCTCTAATCTCTCTCTCTCTGCCCTCCCCTCCTCTCTTCATCACTCAATCCCTTGATATCTCCTTCATGCTTTGATTTACAGTGGTATCCCAACTGGCTTGTTGCCATAGAAACTGAGCCCCCAGACCTCCCGCTCTGCCTGTGAGCATTTTATACCACTGGTCTAGAGAATAAAAAAAAACAGTCTTCTTCTGCCTTCACCCCAGTTGTCTGCTCCTCCTCTGTTGATAGAGCTGCATGCGTGTATCGCCAAGAGGACCGTTTAAAGTCAGTGCGGTATGAATCTCATAAGATGAAGAGTCAACCGTTGCATATATTTTTTCATTTCGTCTATGCTTGACTGGGATTGTTTTGTTTCTCTGTAGTTCTATGTCTAGTGTGTATTTCTATTAAATCCATGTCTTCTTGTCTGAACAGTTGAATGAAGAGCTGAAGCAGAACCTGAGGGAGACCATGACCAAGAAGTATCAGCAGAACACCCATGAGCAAATCACCAGTGCAGTAGACAAGCTGCAGCAGGAGGTGAGTGTCTTTAAATAGATGGGTGCTGCTAATTTTCCGTCTTACTTTTATCACTCAAAAATACATTTGTTTGATATTTGTGTAGAGGCATGAATGATTAGTTCATAGTCCAAGGTAGAAGAAGTTCGCATCATACCTATGCAGGTCTAGTTTTTGATTGGTCATGTGGAAAGTTTGAAGTCAACAACTTTTCTGGTATTTGGGTTTGGAGTAATTTAAAAATGTTAACACTGTCTGAGAAAATGGACAGCTAGAAGGGCTTATGTCCACAAGAGGGGCATGAGGACAAGGTAGAAAGATTAATAGAAGATGCAGCTTCATACAAAATCTGAATTTAAATGTTGATGAGAGATCCTTGAAGATGACCTGCATCCTGGTTGGCGGATCACTGTTTCTACAGTCGAAGCCTTGTCAAGTTTCATGTTGATCTTGAAAGATAAATGAATAACAATGATGTAGTATGTGTCAGAGGAACGTTTGCATACAGTAGGTCTGCACGATTTGGTGAAAGAGTCATATTGCGATTATAGTGGACAATATTGCGATTTGCGATTCTTATTGTGATTATAGAGTTTTTCAATGAAAATGCACACATCACTGGTCATTTTGGAATGTATATTTCTCGGTACAAACATACAATGCTGAACTTGCAGCGAAACATACATAACTATATTACTTGTACAGTCGTTTCCAATATGTTTAATATTTTACCAAATTCCGTAAATAACAATAACTAAAAAGAAGTTAGTAAAATATTTTTTTTCGAACTTTCAGTAGTACAACAAAATATTTTCAATGATGTTCATGCCGCTGTGTGTTGTCAGAGCGACCTGGCGTTCCTCAGTCATTTCAGAATTTCTGAGATGTCGGTTAATAATAATAATAATACATTTAATAAGTCTGCCTTCTGCTGGTACGCTACCTGGACAAGGGTCACGCCTATCACAGGGCCTCCTGTGCTGATCTCTTGAGTTAGATGCATGAGAAAATGAAGAAGAGTTAGCATGGTCTGCTGACAAAAGGGCTGCAGAACAGAGTTTCTGCCCACAAATGCACAGAAACAATACCTGCCATCCAGGAAAGACAATTTGGAGGCCATAAAATATTGTATTCATATATTAATTATGATTAATTGATGAATGAATTCATTTGGTTAATTAATCATAGAAATGATGACACATCCCAAAAACGTATATTGATTAATTACACCCTCTGACGGCTGATGACCCTAAACGTCCAGTCGCTCAAATATGATGGATGCAGGTGACAAAGTGTTTCTTGGTCCAGTGAATGGAAAATCTACATTTAAAAAGGGTCCAGATGAAAGTGCTGATGAGATGGGAAGACTGTTCCCGACAAATTTTGCACATCGTCAGAATATTTTAAGTCTAAAATATCACCTCAACGTGAATCACTTGGCAGAAAACGGGGGAGGTTAGACAAAACATACAGAACCTGATACTAACGTCAAACAACACTCAAACATGCATTCAGCCCAAAGTAAGTCAAACAGGGATTTTCAAGCATGTTCTATATTTAAGAGTTAATGTCTGGATCATTATGTTAGTGCTTACTGCTGTAGGCATCGAGAGAGGCACCATAGAGTACTAACTAACATTATATACCATAATCTCTAGAGCTACTCGATATTTGTTTGATGTATCCAAATTTTAGAAATCTTGTTATATTTTCCCGGCCTAACAGATTAAACAAATCAACCACCAAATGGATTGATTGTGCATGAATGTCTGAACGTATGGAAATAAATGATATGGTGACCTTTAAAGTCTATAATATCTGTCTATTCATTGATTAACTTATATTCCAAAACCAGTTTGAATTCAAATATTTTTGATAGCTTCTATGTAAATATTAATCCCAATTAGTCTAAAAGCATGTATTATCATGTTTTTTTCTTAACAGATAGTCGGTTCTAGTATTATTATGACTGCTTGATGGAAAACTGGGCTTTTAGGTATTTGTTTGCATCAACATCATTGTGAATGAGTCACTACCTCAGAGGTTTTCACATGGACTCTAATGTGGCGTGTTGATTGGATGGCGTCTGATCACCAATCATCCCGTCAGATTAGGAATTTGGGTGCTGAGTGTGAGTCAAAACAAATCAGAGTCCCTCTTACTCCAGTTCGGATGATGGACTTCTCCACACCCTCCACTGAAACTTAGTCTCTCTCCTCCTTTTACCAGTTTGCTGGTCCTTATTTTCTCTATTTTTTTCTAAGCATAAAAAGACGTGCACTTTGGGTTTTCATGCTTTCCAATAATTTGTATGGGCTGCATGCAGCGTCACAAAATTGCCACTTTTTAAACGTTTGCTTTATTGCGTAAAATTAGTGGACAGGATGTCTATAAATTCAGTATTATACTAAAGCTGGTTTGTTAAGTTTGGCATAAAGACTGTCAAAGAAAATATACACTGGTGTTGATGATGATGACTGTGATGATGTTTTTAATAAATTATATATGTATATAATATAAGATAACATGCAATTGTTCTTGTGTAGTTTTTGTACAATTATGTTTAAAGTAAAGTCAAAAATTTTAAATAATAATAATACATTTAATTTATAATGCACTTTACATTTGGATCAAATCTCAAAGTGCTAAATGAAGTCACTATTATCAAAGGCAAACTTCAGATAAATATTACAGTTGTATTTTTTTATTGTTTTCTTAAGTTATCGAAATAGTCTTTAAGATAATAAAAACCATTAAGCTATGGCTCTAAATATCAATGATTAACATAATATATATATTTGGCCAAATCTGTTCTAAAGAAATTTAACAAAAGAATTTCAAGAAAGTGAACTGCTTCTGCTGAGTAGACGGTCCAGTATATTGTTAATTATACTCTTTAGAGACACTGGCTGGCAGTTTCCTCATCCACTCTTTATTTTAGGAAACTGGGTCTTCACTTTAATTTCATATTTTTATATTTTCCCAAAAGATGTCAGTCATATAATTTTCTTTGATATTTCTGGGTTATATTGATAAGAAAGCAAATAAAGCTTTTTTTTTACTTTGTTTTTCAAGATTATATGCAAATGTAATACAAACATTACTGCAGCTATGAATTCATTTCATTAATAGGAAATAAACTTGGAAGGCGGTATATGAGATTCCAATACATCAAAGTAAAGCAAACAAAAACAAAAAGAAAGTGGCAACAATTAGAAAAAACCCCTAGAGTGTGCAAACCTCCGCCAAGACACCACAGAACCCTAGGTTTAGGAAAGGTTCCTGCAGATTCCTCCATTAATGTCTGAGTTATTGCCCGCCTGTTAATCTACCCACAACTCCAAAAAACTCTCTGAGTATTTCTCAAATACTCAGTAGCCGGACATCTCCTGTACCTTCCACTTCAGCATCTCTGTTCAGCCCACTGAACCCCCCAGCTTCACCCTCAAAGAAACAGGATTTGAGGAACAAAGGCAGTGTCAGCAACATTTTAACATTAATACTCCAAACAACTTCTTATTTATTTGATTTGATTTTAAATGTTGCAAACCAAAAGTTCATCACCTCTAGGATGTGTCTTAACCTACATCTGAGGGACATTTCATGCAAATCCGTCCAGTAGTTTTTGGTAAAAAAAAACTACAAACGGACAGGAGTGAAAAAATAACCTCCTTAGCCGAGGTATCTAATTGGTCTCTGGAGGCAATATCAACATTGTTTCTCTTAATCAAAATATAGCAAATGCAACACATGTTATCACCTCTGTGAGGTTTATGTGTCTCATTTTTTCCCAGAAGACATCACCTTTGTCCATTTGTTATCTTCCATTGAAAGTCCTATGTTCCATATAGTCACTGTTTTTAATGTTAACTAGCCGTTGGCTGACAGAGGTTCCTTACAGAGTTACCACCTTTTCCCAAAATGTTGAACAATTCCTTCAGTAAATCGGACCGCTCGTCTTTGCTCCAGAGGAGTGCACAAGTAAATTTCACTGAGTTTAAACATCTTCTGGTGTTTTATATACAACTTAACCTCTCTGTCCTTGAATGCTACCTCACCAGATGTTGTTTCTGTTTTCTCCCGTCAGTTCAAGTGCTGCGGCAGCAACAATTCGTCCGACTGGTCCGAGAGCGTCTGGATTCGCTCCAGAGAAGCGAATGGCAGAATGGTGCCAGACAGCTGCTGTAAGACTCCCACTGAGTTCTGCGGCCGTAGGGACCACCCATCCAACATCTACAGAGTGGAGGTGAGAGGACAGAGTCCTCTCCTGACAGAGGGTGCAGGAGAGGACTTCCTGATGTGATCAGAAGAACTCTGAGTTTGAAGAGAGACTTGAGTTACAACCCTACATCAGTTGGTTCATAAATGCACACTTTGTTTACGTTTAGGGTGGCTGCATCACCAAACTGGAGAATTTCATTCTGGACCATCTAAAGATCATTGGAGCGGTGGGTGTGGGGATAGCCTGCGTACAGGTGAGGACAGATCTCCACTTCTACAACAATTTTCTCATACACAAACAAATATTTTGACTCATTTTCTCCTCTCCTCTGGTATCCAGATCATAGGGATGGTGTTTACATGCTGCCTATATCGAAGTCTAAAGGCAGAGCCATACTAAGGGAGCAGAAGAGAAGGTTGAGGGTGAAGGGAGGTAACTTGATCACCACATGCCCCATACTCCATCGCCATGCCCCATAGTAGCCCGTAGGTTCTTTTACTCTGCCTCGCACATAGGGGACGGAAAAACAAAAGAGATCAAAATGCACATCTGAGGATCTTATAGTGGTAAACAAAAGGTGGAAAAACAGATGTATCTTGAAGTAATTAGACACTCAAGGTGCAGTCGGAGAACGACAGGGAGAACCTGATGGGAATTTAAGAGCAGATTGTGTAAATTAGTGTGAGACAACCTCCTTAGGACTTAATTATTGTAGCTTTCTTCCACTCTGATTCCCTAAATGTGCAGTTTGTCCACCAGGTGTTATAAGCGTGTAATAAACAGCATATTTGTGTGATCAGAGTAGAACTGGCACTTTGCAGGAAATAAGAAACCTGTTTGCAGCCGCTTCCCTACCCTGGGAGCATGGTTTTACAATCCTGCCTCTGGGGGCCCCCTTTAGCTTTTATTACATTTAGTTTCCACGATAACCAGCCTGCATTCGAGTCATCCGTCAATAGTGACCTTTTAACTGTTAGTTCTGTAAATGATCATTTCATGTAAGACTTTCTTCTTAGCAATGAGGCTGGGTCAGCTCCTATGTCCACATAAGGACATGTCAGTGTTTTGATCATGTTTTGTAATCATCTCTGCCACCTTAAGACCTTAAGGAGGACACAGCACCCACAACAGTGAATGTACTAATGTTAGCCCTCAGTTCAAACCCATAAATGTTCCATTTGACTAAACACCAGCATTTTAACTCTATCCGATGACGCTAAGGTGAAAATGCCAAAGTTAATGAAGTACGTTTTCGATTATGTGCCTCTCATTATATCGCTTATAAGAAAGTGCCACTTTTATTTTGTTTGAACACAGGATTTATCCACTGATGCCAAAGTTATCAGCTCTAACTTTGCGTGAGGACCTACTGTATCTCTTCCAGCTTTACTCGTGTATCTACTGATGAGCTCTTTTTTTTTTAGATTGTTTTTTCAAATGAAGATGTTTTTAACTTTACTATAGACCATGAATATATTATTTTATTTAACAGACACGTCATAAATAATATTCACTCACTGTTAGCAATGATTTTTTTTTAACTATTAATTGATTTTATCATGTGCCTCAGACTACACAACATTAATCTGCTGTATTTCTGTCAGTGAAAATAAGTTTGAATAAACATCAATATAACATTTTCGTGTGCCGTTTTTTTTCAGCATAAATAAGGTATCAGTTATTATTTTTTGTTATTTATTTTATTAGTTTATCTTATGAGAAGCCATGGTGACACAGGTGTCACAAAATTGTTAACAGTTGTGTCTCACCAGAAGCATCTTTGTCTTTGGTTAATCTTTGTTTATGTGATCAACTTGGGTTTTGGAGAGACTGCATATTTTTAGTGGAAATTTTCTCATTTCAACCTCAGATCCTAAAATATGTAAATAATCCATTATGTAAAAAAAATGTTTTAATGGCATATTAAGAACAAAAATGTCATGGAAACCCAATAAAATTTAATTTTTTAACCACATCAGTCATCATACATTTCCTGTGGTTGTGCTTTCATTCCGTCATCATTGCTTCACAATAATTATTTTTACATTATTCTGTTTGAAGGAGCCATTTTTCCATTATTTAGCACAAAATAAGAATATATTTGTAATCCTTAATCCAGAATTTAAAAAAAAAAAAAAAAAAATCCTAATTAGTTACTATTTGATAGTTTCAAGTCCTGACTCTATACTATCAGGTCATCAAAGGTGTAATAAATAGTGTTTCATGTAGATTCCATGAGGGGTACATTTTATGTCCTTCAAGGTAATGAAGGGATTTTTTTTTTAAAAAGAAGCTAATACTGAGCACAGTGTAAAGATGGATATATAATTGACATGCCCTTTATAAGTTACTTTCATTAAATAATCCCCGTAGTAGTTAGTATTCAGAATATATAATACATTTATTTTTGTATTTTTGTCATCAAAAATGATCTAAACAAAGCACCGACCTTTATACGACCTCAAATCCTGGAAATGATATCCCAATTATTTTCCTTTTAAGCAGAAATGGGTCTGGGTTCTTATGGGTTGTACTGGAAGGAATTGTCCAATTCTACGTAGAACATCTAGCCGTAGCGAATTGGCCGCCTACCCTTGCTTAAGCTTTTACTAAGTAAAACTGACAATATCTCACAACTTTAAAACACAAGACTCAACACTCTGAGAAACTGCTTCTTTGAGGAGCTATCGATGTATTGAACTCAAATAAACTCTGCACCCCTTCTGCCCATCGCCGCGGCATCGTCATAACATCACAGGAATAACCCTTAAACTGTTTTTATAAGTGCAATCACTCTTATAACTTTGGACTATACACGGCATTTATTTGCCTCTAACAGTGCTGTTTTATATCATTTTTACTACTAATGGTGCCAGAGCTCTTTTGTATTGTTTTGACTATTTATTGCGTTTCCAAATAATTGTGAGTGCATGAAAGTGTGCATGTGCTTTGGAAACCCTCACATCTCAAGTGTTCACAGATCTACTCTCCCATAAGCCATAGTTTTGCCTTAAGTGTAAAAGCCTTAAAATCAGGGACATTTTCTATTTCTGATGGCAGAAAAGAGGGAAGAATGCGCTGTTCTACGTTTTGCAGCTACTAACTGCATCCCGGTCTGACTGAGGATCTTCTTTTCTTTTTTTTTTATATCAAGTGTGGCATATTATGATTTTTTTTGTATGAACATCTGACAAACCAGGAGTAGTAGAAATACTGAGCAGTGTCCTTCAACCTGCACTTATCAGGTTTCGTCATCGCAAAAACCCACTGTGGTGTGAAGACAAACGCCTGTGTCTGTCACCAGTGGCCCTAACGCAATTGTTGCCAGCTTACAGATGCATTAGTGCATTAACACAAAATCAATTCCCTAATGTCGCTATGCTGTGGGGATGCAGACTGAGGACGACGGACACATCCCTGCCAGTTTTACACTGGTGTGTATAGACTATACAGCATGTATTGGTTGTAATTTGATTGTTTGGTTCATCAGAAACCCTGAATCTGCAAGTAACTGCATCAGTGTCAGTCCTGCAGACGGCTGCAGTTACCGTCTGCAGACACAGGGAGGCAGCACCCGCAAGGCTTTCACTGCCATAACAGCACACTGATGAAAACAGCTGGTGAGACTGTTCAACACCCAGAGGCTGTTGAGGATTACCCCCCCCCCAAAAAAAACAAACATAATGACGCTTTTTTTCCTAATTCATAGCAGCAAAAGAGCTTTAATGTGCGTTAGTAAAGTGTTCAGGAGGGAAATATGTGCACTTCGAAGTGTCAACCTCACCTGCTTGCATTCCGCTTGAGCATTTAATTGATCTAAAATAGGCTTCTCGGTTCTGTGTGAGGAGAAGAAAAACCAATCTAATCGACCAAGTTTCAGCCATCAAGGCTATAAAATTAGACATTTGGCCGTTTCAGTTTATTTAGCTGGCGGAGTATAAACAAAATAGATTTAGAAATGAAACAGAAAATCCATGTGTAGGTTCGTAATATCCCTTCGAGGTACTCTTATCATCACACCTTATAAAAGCTGAGTCATCCCTGGCAGAATGATCCTGTGAGTAATGCTACTTTTCCCCTCGTGAGGGTGATTCAGTAGTTAACATTTACATTGGAGTGAAAGTAGTTCAGCACATGGCAGTTTTAATGGGGTCTTTTCAGGGAGCAGACGGCGATGGAATGTAAGTGGTCGGTCCAGCTCTTCACATGGTCATTAGAGCCGAGTTTGACTTTGAATACATGACAAGGAAAACATGACAAACGTGTCTCCCATCTAATTGCGCCCTGCTGAAGAAAGCCGTGGTCGATCTTGCCCGTCCCTGCCAACTGTGCCGGCGTACCATGCTGTTCTGCTGGCTCACGGTGGCAGTCCACATACAGGCGAACACAATGTTAATAATACCAGTGCATGACATTTCCAAAATATCTCCTGCACTGCTCTAAGCAGTTGTCCATTTTGGTGCACATGTCACCTGCTGCACCTTGGCCTGTTGGCCCATCTAGCACAGAGGTATGCTATTTTCAGTCCAGGAGGAGGGAGGGGGTTGTACACCCTTTTCCCTCCATCTTTTTTATTTCCTGGGAGGTAATGGTATTTCTGTGCCCACAGGACAGACAAGAGGGAGCTGTGCTACAGTTTTGTCTGCAGCTGGTGACAGGAGGTGGAACATGCAGGCGTTTCAAGGGTCGCCCAAGGGTGCAGACACCTCTGTTTGTGTCTAATTTTAGATGAAATTTGTATGCAGTTTCAAGTTAATCTTAGACGACGAGGGGGAGCTTGTCCGCTGATGCTAACAGCCTGTTGTTTGTGATTTTGTTTGACAGCAGTCGCATTTATCATGTGCTTAACAGGCTCCCGTCTTCACCGGGGTTGGGTTAAGGTTGGGTAAGGGTCAGTTCTGGTTTAACCTTACCTACTAGGAAACCGGTGTGAACCCAACAGATAAACACCCCGGCCCGTGGGGTAATTCAGGGGTCATAATGTCGTAATAGGACCGAGGAGGTAATATTATGATTGGAGTCCTGAAATGAGCATTAGTCATTCTGTGAAAGTATATATATATATATATGTATATATATATATATATGTATATGTATATGTATATATATACATATATATGTATATATGTATATATATACATATATATGTATATGTATATGTATATATATACATATATATGTATATATGTATATATATACATATATATGTATATGTATATATATACATATATATATATATACATATATACATATATATATACATATATATACATATATACATATATATACATATATATGTATATATATACATATATGTATATATATATGTATATATATACATATATATATGTATATATATGTATATATGTATATATATGTATATATATATGTATATATATACATATATATGTATATATATGTATATATGTATATATATACATATATATATGTATATATGTATATATATATGTATATATATATATATATAGACGTTAGATGGCATTGCTTCAATAGTTTATTAGCCAAAAGGTTTAGGTTCTAGAGGGCAGTCAAACAGTGCTGTGATAAGTTATTTGACACCAATAATAAGTAAGAAATACATTTAACATAAAACACATGGCAATCTGAGTAATAACAGATTTATCGTTAGAAAATAATTGTATTTATGAAGCAGAAATATTACCTAATAATCTAATAACAACTTGGCTTGTGTTAAAAGTATTTTCCCCATTAGGAAATACATGACATTAGGTTAGATTAGATTAGATTAGATAACCTTTATTAGTCCCACAATGGGGAAATTGCAGGGTTACAGCAGCAGAGCATGTTACAGAATACAGAATAACGGAATAACAGAGCAATATGTGCAATTCAATTCAATTAAATGTACAGTTGACATGTTGGGAAGTGTATTGTCCCATAGTGGAAAGTGCAAGTGAGGTAGGTGTGTGTGTAGTTGTGTAGGTGTGTGTGTGTGTTGCTAACAGTGCTGGTTGTGGAGTCTGACTGCTGCAGGAAGGAAAGATCGGCGATATCGCTCCTTCACACACTTGGGGTGAAGGAGCCTATCGCTGAAGGAGCTCTCCAGTGCAGAGATGGTGTCCTGCATGGGGTGGGAGACGTTGTCCCGGAGAGATGACAGCTTGGCCATCATTCTCCTGTCTCCCACCTCCTGCACCGAGTCCAGAGGACATCCCAGGACCGAACTGGCCTTCCTGATCAGTTTGTCCAGTTTCCTCCTGTCAGCAGCTGAGATGCTGCTGCCCCAGCAGACCACTCCATAAAAGATGGCCGAGGCGACTGCAGAGTCAAAGAAGGTCTTCAGGAGCGCCCCCTGCACTCCAAAAGACCTCAGTCTCCTCAGCAGATAGAGTCGGCTCTGACCCTTTTTATAGAGTGCCATGGAGTTGTGAGTCCAGTCCAGTTTGTTGTTCAGGTGAACACCAAGGTACTTGTAGGACGTGACCATCTCAATGTCCATTCCCTGGATGCTCACCGGTGTGTGGGGGGGTGTGTGCCTGCGGAAGTCCACCACCAGTTCCTTGGTCTTACAAAACAGTATTAAACTAGTATTATTAACTGGCTGCAGCAGGACGAGACACACGCGTACTTTATCTCTACCAGTCCTGTTCAATTAAATCATCACTTTAATAGATCATTTTCAGAAGCAGGAAGTTGGCTCGCAGTAGATTCCAGGAGAGATGAGGAAGAAGATGATTGAACTCCACCAGTTACAGGTTGGGGAGTGTTACAATGCTGTTTCTAAGGCTCTGGGTCTCCACAGATCCACAGGGAGACACGTTATCTACAGATGGGGAAGACTTGGAACAATAATCAACTTTCATAGAAGTGGTTAGCCATCCATAATCCATCCAAGAGAAAGACAAGGGCTCGAAGATCAAAAGAAAAGAAGAGGCCTCTCTCACGTCAATAAAGGTCAGTGTTTATGGCTCCACTTTTCAAAAGACACTGGCACATCGCCACACCAAAAATAGCATCCGTGGGAGAGTGTTGTGGAGAGGGTCGCTGCTAACCCTGAAAGACTCACACCTTGATGACGCTCAAAGCTTCTGGGTAAATATTCTATGGACTGATGAGTTGAAAGTTGAACCGTTATGAGGACAAGGGTTCTGTTACATCTGGTCTCAACCAAACAACATTCTACAAAAAAACAATTGTTTGTATGGGCCAGCATGGAGGCGGCCAGTCAAAGTCTGGACCTGAACCCCATTGAGATGCTGCGGCGGGACCTGAGAAGATGAGGTCATGCTCACAAACCCTCCAATGTGACTGCACCAAGACATTCCTACAAAGAACAGTGGGGCAGAATTCTGAGACTGATCCCTGGGTATCAGAAGCATGTGGTTGCAGATTTTGCTGCCAACAAGCTGTTAAGTTTAGGGTGGTGAATTATTTTTCACACTACTACTAGATCAACTTTTTAAATGAGAACTCTTGTATTTAATTAGGTTTCCTTTGTTTTATGAGGAAGCTTGAAGAGCTTACGCAGAACATACCCCGATTCTTTATTACATTATCAACATCTGTTTTGGTACAAGTAAAGCACTATGGGTAATTCTGTGGGCCAGCTATTTATGATATTAACTGGACATTAATAGAGGGCGCACCTGGCAGAAGTGGATTCGTACCCAGTACGAATCCACCTTTCTGCAGGCCTTTCTGTGCAGAGTTCTCCCAACGTCTGCGTGGGCTCTCTCCGAGGGTCCCACAGTCCAAAAACATGCAATATAGGTGAATTGGTGACACTAAATAACCGGTAGGAGTGATGTGAGTGGTTGTATGTCTCTGTATTGGCCCTGCGATGAACTGGCGACTCGTCCTGGGTGTATCCCGACTCTCACACGATGTCAGCTGGGATAGGCTCCAGCTCCCCGGTGACCCTGAACAGGATAAACGGTTGATAATGAATGAATGAATGAACATTAATAGCTGTGATCATTGTCTGGTTAACACTGTGCTGCTACTCCAGGTGAACACAAGAGCTGTGAACACAATCTGCTCTGGTCTCCAGCTCTCTGCATGCTCTGTATCATCTGCAGGCAAAGACATGTCAGGTCATGTCATTTTCCTCCCGGGCCTTGGGTGTTTACATGGACTACTTGTGAGCAGGGAGGGGGAATCCTGAGTCTGTAGATGGCAGCAGGACTCTTGGACATTCTCTCTCAATAATATGAAAATGAAAATTCAGTCTTTTGTCTTGGAGGTGAAGAGCTGTCAACTAAAAAGGAAGCAAATTGCCAGAGTCCAGCATGAAGGAGTGAAATTTAATTGTGGAACACTGAAAGCTGATTCTTTTGTTCCTGATTACCTTTACAGGCCTAATGTTTGCGAAGGAAATCCTCTGTGTACAGTAAATGGATGTTGGTGTATTAGAGTCCATTCAGAAAATGATTCATTTCTACTGATTTACTGATTTTGACTTAACCAACATTGCAGTCATGACCAGTATGAATAGGCTGGATCAGAACCAGCCTATTCATACAGCAGTTTTATGCTGCTCAATTAATCAAACCATAAATATGCTTGCTGAAGACAATTGATTATAGTTGCCTACTTTTACTCAATCATTAGGTGCTGACTTGACTCCTGCATGGAGGGTGCTGAAGCAAGTCATTTACATTTCTTCCAATTTGAGAGTGACTGGCTCAGCGAAGTCAGAGCCTCTGAGCTCCCTCTCGCTGAGTTGCCCCCGAAGCTGTTAGGGAAATGTCACCTGATCATCTGTGGAAAGGCCGAGCGACTGTAAGGACTCACAGCAGGGTAAATCTCCTGGGCTGACAGGAGGCCCACATGTGGCTCTAACGCCCCCGTATGCAGATACAGTACCACGTATGTCACACTGTCACTCGCCCTTGCTCGCTCCCTGAAGCGTAGCACCTCAACATCTGGCTCTCCATCATCATCCTCTTCTGGGTCACATCCCATTCAGGCAGATAGATACTGAGTCCTTAGGTGTTTAGACCCTCTCCAAAGTGATTTGACCAGCTGGCTTTGGATAATTTAGGGGGTTGGAGTGTATTTGTTCCAGAGGGGTGGGGGTTGCCTGTCCCCAGGGATGTTGACAGTGAAGCAGCTGCAGATGTGGAATTAGATAGAGCTGTGGAGTCCACGGCCTTGGATCCGATACAATCACACATGAATGGGAAAAAAAGCATTTTTTAATGTTCAATCTGCCCACAATAATCAAATAAACACTTAACATATGTATTTGTCTAAGAAACAGATTTCTAACTGAGAAGGGACACGAATCAAAAGAGCAGCATGGTTTTGTTTGATTTGCAGCTGGAACCTAGAAAGCATAATGTCCAATTCTGAACTAATTTAACCTGAATGTTATCACATGGTAATTCTGAATAGAAATACACCATTCAATCAAAATTTTACCAGCATTTGACAAAATTTGAATCAGCCTTTTCTCCAAGCCAAGTAGCTCCAGAAGCACACGGTTGTAAACGAGCATCTGTGACCTAATCAAACATTACACTCAGTGACTTCAAGGAAAGCCTGTATGGCAACCAAACGAAGGTCAGTGACGCTGGAAACAAATCGGGGGGGTCCGAAACCCCTTGTGCAGCGCAAGCAAGAGGGGCAGCCTGCAAATATGGACGGAAGGATGAGACCCACCAGGATGCAACAATAGTTACAGCCAAGACTAAGGCCTAAGGATTTTCAGGAGTTCAGGGCAGGTCCAAATTTGGACGAGAAGCACGTCATGTGCACTGCTCAGAGATTTATGTTGCTTAAACACCTGAATGTCTAAAACAACTTTCACGTTTTTGTTACTTTTGATACCTTTTATCTGGTTAGTTCTGGATTCAGACCGTCATCATCTTACCGGGCTGTATCGCCCTGTACTTCATGACGGAGTGCCTCGTAGTCTTGCATGTGTAAGACGTCAGTCCCCCTCTCGAATCTTCTATCTTTTATATTTGCAGGTTATGGATCAAAAGTTTTTGAGTTTTATCCAGTTTAGTTTGGATTTCTTTGACAGATTATATCAATATAAAATACCATGTCTCTTCCTCTCCAAGCAACTGTGGCTCATTTTTAACTTCTTATGTTTGTGTTCCTTTTTTTGATGTTTGTAGAACAGTAGCCTGCTGTAACCTCTTGGGATTGGTCTGATCCATCCAAAAAGGGCGCTGTCACGGTAAACAAACTGAATCATTGGGTTTAATCCAGACACCGCCGTTATCTTGGATCACAGTCCAGCTGTTTGTCCCTGGGTCACAACAGCAATTTTGGTCTGGCTCGACCCAGTAGCGATGGCCGTCGCCAACGAGGAGGAGAGCACTCGGTCCATGGCTCCGGGAAGTGGCGAGGCAAGGAAAGTCACAAGTTTTTGGGAGCGGGAAAACTCGAACAATACAGCCGTAGAGTGGGCTGTAGCTCCACGGACTGCATGGACTCCATACTCTGTTAATTTTTATTTTGCCAAAAAAATTCCTGAATTAATTATTCGTCATTTGTTAAAATTAACAAACTTTCTCATAACCCATAATAAACACCAACAACAGCTTTATTCATCATATTCTTTTTTCGCTGTTTTTTTAGAGGCAAAGAGCTCTTCATCTTCGTCTTGCAACCTGAAAATGCGAGAGAAGGCCTGCGATTTCTCTATTTCAGGCTACTGTACAAACATGGCAGCGAAATGCGGCGGCTTCCTTGGAAGAAAAGACCCGCCTAGATATGACATTTTTTGTCATTGTGTGACTGTGATTTCATAAAGCTCAAAAAAAGCTGTTTTAACTTGTTAATAAAAACCGACATATTGGAAATGCGTCGTTTTTTTTCCCAGTTTAGAGAAGGACGTGAATCACAATCAGGGATAGAAGAAATTACATTAACAAAGCTGATATCATTTGATCATAGTTGATCATTTCATCATTATCAAATTTGTTCATTATCCCATGAACATGAGATTTGTGGTCTCAAAAGCACAAATCAACCTGAAAACAGGAGAAACCAAGAGGTCATTATCTTCCAGCGACTCATGTTTGTTTCGGATCAGTAGTGCTGTTACAATATGGAAACATGGCGTCTTGACAACTGACGTAAAATGAAGTAGTCATTATGAATGAGACCACTTCACCTGGCCTGTACATGAGTCTTGATCAGTGTTTTCATCCCACTGCGTTTTCTGACACCCCTGGAAATGCTTCGTCATGAGGATAAATCATATTGTGCAGGCTACATGCTCCTTTGATGAAGGATCGCGTTATCTCAAAAATTTGTTTTCATTATGAAAAGTTGAGCTTTGTTATTTCAAGAAAATTAAATAATTAACTTGTGATCAAGCGGCAATAAAAAATGATTACAAGCCCGATTGAGCTCAGCTCAGCTTTTCCATCAGAGTTCTACAGCCTGCAATACTATTAACCGACAAGTATACCTTTTATTGTTGGTCACCGGCAAACCTTTTGGATATATATCCGTATTTGTATCTGTTATTCTGTATTT
>VRLP01004438.1:0-7500 GCA_009660295.1 Lophius piscatorius
GGGGGGGGGGGGGGGGGGGGGGAAGGGGGGGGGGGGGGGGGGGGGGGGGGGGGGGGGGGGGTCTTCACTTTAGATGGGTAATGCATCTCTGCATTTCCATCAGAAAAGAATCCAAAGGGTCCTGTTCTGATCAGCAGCATTCCTCAGAGCCTCATTAGTAAACTAGACGGTGCCAGAAGGATTCATTTAGTCTTCAATGCCCCCCCCCACACACACACACATACACACACACACAACCACCCAACCCTCGCTTCTCTCCTCTTCTCCGTTGCTTTCAATCCCTTCTTTCAGGAGGCTTTGTAAGGTACACTTTGTGCCCGTGTGCATCGATGCAAGTGATTTTAAATGAAGTGCACTTCTCCGTGTATATACATATGTGTCGCTCCACCAACCTTGTTTTGTGTGTGTGTGTGTGTGTTTGTGTTTCCACGTGCATGCAAGCAAAACTAAATATGCACAATTTATGCAAATATGTGGTATTTCTTTTGCAAACACACATGTATGACTTTGTGTGCCTGCACCACTATGTGTGTGCATCCCCGTCAGCCAATCACAACAGCCCCTCCAGGATCCTAACAGCATCATTCCACCACATCGGTAGCCAATCACAGGCTGATGATGAATTCCAAGTCCCAGCAGGATCATCTCAGAACAGCGGAGAAAGGAAAAAGAGAAAATATCCCCATGCCTTCACCATGTTTCCCAGTTCTCTCCCTGGTCCCTCCTTTATACCGCTAATACCCTCCACACATGATTTGGAGCCCAGAGAAGTCTTTGACTCTTCAAAGGCCTGCCGCAATGAGAGCAGGGCTGCACAAAATGAAAATTAAATCAATGTCAGAGTAGTGTAAGGAATAAATTTGAGACCCTTCGATGCTCGACATGTGTATTTTCTGCACATGTCAAACTCATCGAATGCTAAAATGTATGGCTTGATTTGAAAATCAGACCCTAAAAGTAGTAATAAAATAAGTTGATTCAGAAAAGTGGAAACAGAAGAAACCCAGTTCCCAGTGTTGGAGTCAATCCATACTACCATACTGTGTGATTACATTATTTTTCTCTTGTTTTAACACTATGTGCAGCTTCTGTATTTTCATGTAAGGCAGGTATTGGATTAAATGTCCTCTTTTGGGGATTAATAAAGTTAAAGAATAGAGAATAAACAACTCGCAAAAAATTATGTTTAACCACAGTAGAGAAAGGATGAAAATAACATGACTCCCAGACACAAAACAGAAGAAAAAAGATGTCCTGACAGTTTCTGGGTTACAGAGTCAGACAAACATCTCTATGCTGGCTATCAGTGATCAGTAAAAAAAACAAAAAACAATTGTGCCTCCAATCCCCAGCGTTGTACACGCAATCCCCCTCATTGAATGCCTCAAATGAATTATGAAATTTTTCGTAAAAAAGCTCCCCTACAGAGTGTGATAGGAACTGAGTATGATAGATTGCCTCGGCTCGATTCATATCCGCCCAATTTGGACTGAATCGGACCAACAGCTAGGAAGTTATGTCCGAAAACTTGTGTTTCTCTTAAAACACCCCGCCCCCTAGTGGGAAAAAATATTAAAGATTAGCATAAAATATGAGATGTACGAGATAGATCTCCATCAATCGATTCATATGTCCAAATGTTGGAATAAACCATACCAGCGGTTGAGAAATTATGTCCCGAAGGTTTTTGGTCATGAAGCTCCCCATGGTGTTGGAAATATCTGACCGAACAAATTTGAAGATGATCCACTAAACAATTTTGGAGTTATGGCGCTAACACAACCATTTTGCGTTGGCGGATGCTGACACAGCAACGACCATTCCACAATAATCTCGACTTTTCGGGTATGCAAACACAAATTATGTCCTTTTTTATTAAGAGATCTCATAACAACACCTCAATTCAAGACCTTTCTGTATGTTGTTTGTTTACACTCAAAAAGACAAGAGTGTAACAGTACCAGTGCACCATTTTAACCCTCTGAAGTCACCGCCGTGATTCCAAACCATGACCCCTGAACCTGACATGTTTTTGAGTTCGGGATGTCAAGTCCATTTTATTTGTATAGCGCCAAATCGCAACAAAAGTTTGAACAAAAGTGCTATTCTTGACTCTTCATTCTATAGATCATTCCCACATGAGCAAGAACATGGCAACAGTGTCGAGAAAAACGGCCTTTTAACAGGCAGAAACCTCAACCAGATCCCAAATCAAGATGTTCGGCCCACTGCTGTAACCACTGCTTTGGTTGGTTCAATCCCCTGCCCCTCCGGTCTACATGTCGAAGAGTCCTTGATCAAGATACTGAACGAAAGTTACTCCCAATGGTAAATGGTAAATGGACTATTCTTATATAGCGCTTTTCTAATTTGCTCGACTGCTTGAAGCGCTTTACATTGTGAGTCAGCATTCACCGATTCACACAAAAATCCATATAGTGATGATAGAGGCTGCCATACAGGCGCCACATGCTCATCGGGAGAGGTAAACATTCCCGCCATCATTCACACACCAATGGAACATCCATCGGAAGCAACTTGGGGTTCAGTATCTTATTCAGGGACACTTCAACATGTGGACCGCAATGGACAAGGAGTGAACCAACAACCTTCAGATAAGTGGACAACCGCTCTATCAACTGAGCCACCTTCGGCTGTCCCATTGGTGTGGGAATGTTGGCGTGAATGGTTGCCACTCCTGATGAGCAGGTGGTGCCTTACATAGCAGCACCTGTCATGTTTGTGTGAATGGATGAATGTTGGCTCGTGTTGTAAAGTGATTTGGGGTGAGAAGACTAGAAAACCGCTATATATACATTCCATTTACCATTTACCGGCTGATTTTATTTTTCTGGCTTTTGACCCACACACATAAAACCAAAAATATATATAACATCCATTCATCCATTCCGGCCTTGCATTTATATAGATGATCGATTCGCCTCTGTTGTTACCTCAGCTGCCGTTTATACCAAACGGTGGGAAGGAATAAAGAGCCACCAAAATGCTGAGTAGGCTGAATAAATTGGGCTTACTGTGTGACCCAGGGTCATAACAGTAAACAAACGCATGGCTTCTAGATGAGCTTTTTCACAAAACTGTTGTGAGCTTTGGTTCCACATCACAAACGCTTTATTCCTGCGGGAAGAGTTTCTCCAAAGTTCACTTCCACAAATTTAATATTTAAATATTTAGTCATGATGAGCTGTGTGTGAGTGTGTGTGTGTGTGTGTGTGTGTGTGCGTGTGTGTGTGTGTGTGTGTGTGTGTGTGTGTGTGAACGCACCCTGACACAACTGTTAATGACAGCTGGACATCTGTGTCGGAGAGGATTTGGGTCGCCTGAAGAGATGGCATGGTTTAAGATTCAACCTCATGTGAAGTTTAGAGCAGTTTTATTAATATGGTCTATTCATAGATCTCTGTGGCGCTACATAAAAGGGATTTAATCTGACTGCGACATCCATACATGTGTGAAGGCAGAGGAACCAGGAGGTCACTGGGTTTGTATCTCCTCGGCTCAGACTGTAGCATCAGAGTGGGTTGCCATGGCAACAACGCCCTCTCTTTCTGAAGATGCATGAGATCGCCGCCGGCGGCAGATAAGCAATAGTGAAAGAGAGAGAGAGGGAGAGAGTGTTGATATGAAAATGTTCAAAAGGTCAGCAGGCAGCACACACACATGCACATGGTTGCACCTGCGTCCTCTTCCTGCTGTGAAAAATGTAGATCAATCAAGTTACTGCTTCACTCGGAGGCATCATGTGTTATGACGCTGGCGTCAATATCGCTGGTGAGTTCCATAGACTCATTTAAGCTTATATTATCCTTTTTCACATATACACACAGAAATGTTTTGTGGAATATTTTCTAACACTGACTTTGACCTTGTTAACAAATTTCTGGAATTGACAGACAGACGATACAGAACAGTTTCCTTCCTGATCTTTCAGAATTTGCAGGTGTGCTGCGGTCAAGTGTCAACTTCTTTATGCAATCAGTGGGTTACAATGGCGTTCGAATCCAGGTCAAAAGAGGGTGTGGCAGAAATCCAGTGTGGACCCACTGGGAGGAGCCTACCCAGACACATCTAGTGCTGATCCTGAATCCTAGAGAAATAGGAGGGTTGCGTCAGGATGTAAAAACCTACACCAAATCAATATGTTGAACGAGACAATCTGCTGACAATCTTCCTGAATCAGGAAGTGACAAAAGATCCATAGATAACCCCCAAGGAGGATCTGGTCTCTTTCACATCGGTAAGCCTCAGAGTTCATGGCTCTACTATTCCAAAGACACTGGTGTAATTGGCATTACAGAAGAGTCACAAGGAGAACACACCTTTTTTTGCAGGAACCTATTTTGATAACCCTCAGAGGTTTTAGGAGGATATTGTACGGACTGATGATTCTAAAGCTGAAGCTCAATGGAAGACAGGCAGAGAAAGGCAAATATAGATAGATAGATAGATAGATAGATAGATAGATAGATAGATAGATAGATAGATAGATAGATAGATAGATAGATAGATAGATAGAGAGTATTTAAGAGGTCTACTCCAGGACAGGTGTGGTTTGGTCTTACTGGTTTGTTGGTTTGTCAGAAGGATTATGCACCAACTACATGATGATTTCCCCCGAATGTGGTCAAAACATCCAAAATGAATCATGACAGAATTATCACTACTGGAAGGATCTGGACACAGGAACAAATCCAGGAACAACTCTCACCATCTTTTGGGCCTTATCACTTGCAGCCCATCACGCTTCACTTACCGAAAGGGGTGAGTGAGATGGGTCGGTGGAGCCTGAGAGAAACCCACAAAAGTCGGAGCAGTACAGGAAGTTATATTGCTGCCCATGCCGTCAAATGACCAGAATGTTTGGATTTTAATTTAGAAAAATTGTATCAAGATCAATTTAGATCAATTTGCGACCTCTGTGTGGGGAGAAAAACAAAGTTTTTATTTTTCAAAACTGCATTTTAGTATTTTATTTCTTCATCAAAAATATTGCATGTTAATTAATTCTAAATCAGTCTTTAAAGACTTGGTGTTGTAGTTTTATTTTTCTCAGCA
Source organism: Lophius piscatorius (assembly GCA_009660295.1). Classification (NCBI taxonomy): domain Eukaryota; kingdom Metazoa; phylum Chordata; class Actinopteri; order Lophiiformes; family Lophiidae; genus Lophius; species Lophius piscatorius. The sequence continues at coordinate 5,077 of VRLP01004438.1, forward strand.
ATGGAAAAAAGTTTATTCTTCAACTTCATCCAACATTAACAATATTATCATGAGTTAGATAAAAATATAACAATAACACCAGTGCTATGTCCGGTATTACTTCTCAGAATAGATGCAGTATTACGTCTCATTATAATTTTTTCGGGCTCAATATTATATTGAATATCATCACATTAATTACAATACGCAGTATTATGGTTGAGTGTAAACATCATGTACAAAATGATATATATTATGAGCAATATTCCTTTACAGTATTATAATCATGTTTAATAGCACATTCATTACCATGTTATCATTATTCGGCACTTATTCTTAAATAATTTTACTTATATTTTATACTCTTGTGTTAATTCACTTATTGCACTTTTTTACTGTAATTTTGGAGAAATCTCTTCAATTTTCATCTCCTATCTCATCTTATGTCATGTGTGGATGAAGCTATAAAGAAAATAGAGGAGAATGTCCCTCCCACATTGTTTGATTGACAGCTGACCCCTGAAATAAGGATACCACAGTGGTACACACCACTGGAGGATACAAAATCATACTTAAATGCAGAAACAAATATATAAGGATGTTGCAGATTACAGCTTTATAGTTGATAATCATGTATTTTTTTGTATCATTTGCTTTTTAGAAGCTGAAAATCAATCAACACTTGTAGGATAAATGTAAATAAAGGTTTAACACATTGTTATAGTGTTTCTCTCATTGGGATGACGACACCTCCCCCATCCTGCTTACCTTCTCACCATTGACACCGTAGTGCCCACTTGTTGCCATGGCGTCCATGGCACTTCTGGCTCTACTTGTTCCTATTCAGAGGCCCCTCCTTCAGTGTGTGTGTGTGAGTGTGTTTGTGTGTGGAGTTGTCACGGAGCATGTACCAGCTTCTACAAGTGTGTGTGTGTGAAAGGGAGGGAGGCTGATGGGATAAAGGAGGGTGATAATCACAGTCGTTGCTGTTTTTGTTGCTGTTTTTGTTGCTAACCTACTGCTGTTTCCTATTCTGGGTTTTCTTCAATCATTTGCGGCCCCTCTTGCCCCGCTATTTATTTATCTGAATAAAGAGAAGTGCACTCAGGCCTCCCACCACCCTCCACCCATCAGCCCCATCCACCCTGGGAAGAATCACCCACAAAAGCGCTGTTGAACCCGTTGTTTTCTCACTGAGCCAAAGGAGAACAAAGGGTGGACAACTTTACCGCCTGATCAGAGGCCAATTCAGAGTTGTTTATCACATTTCGTATGTGTGTGGGCTTGTTCTTCTATCCTTATGGGAACCAGTCCAAATTTTTTACTTTTATATTGAGGACATTTTGGAAAGGGAGAACATTTTGTCCAGCTATTCTGGCAGGGAACAGACATGACTTGGCTGAAAGGTTATGGTTAAAATTGTAAAAAAAAAATGAGACATGGACCCGACTGAAATTTGAGACCGGCATAGATTTCATCACTTTAAAACTTAAACCACACATGTGACATTTCTTCATGAATCCTAGGTCATCTTTCTAGTTTTATTAATGAAAGGTTCATGATTTGTTGTTGTTTTATTTGATCACCCACCTGTCTTCTCCTTTCAGGCTTCCTGCTCACCATATTTTTTCCCCCCATCATTGTTAACGTCTGTCCCATCCTAATTGGTATCACCTGTTTCTCGTTTCCCTCCTTCCCAGACTATTTAGACAGTTTGTTCCTTCCCATTCAAGCCAGTGTGTTATTGTACCTCTATGTCTGATGCTCCAGCCTTTATTCTTAGTGTTGCGAATAGATTACTAAGTTGTTGACTCTACCATTGCCTTTCAAGTTTCTGAGACTTAGATGGTTAAAGCTAACTCTACAGGCAACATTGCCAACATGAGTTCCACAATTGTTTGAGGCTTACACTGCTAACGTGAGTTCCACAGGTGTCTGAGGGTAACCGTAGCTCCCCAGGTGTCTGAGGCTAACGCAGCTAACATAAGCCCCCCAGATGTCTGAGGCTAAATCGACTAACTTTTGCTCCAGAAACACGGCTCTGACAGTTGTGGAGCAAATGTTACTCAGAATTCGGACTTTAAACTGAGAATTTGTTTTGACTTTATTCTCAGAAGGGGGCTACATGATGATGTTTTTGGAGTTCAGAGTTAAAATCAGAATTATGAGAATAAGGTCAGAATTGAGAGATGTAACTTAACTTAACTCAAATGATCTCACGCTTCCCTAGAATTAGTCTCAAATGATTTTAGACCAAACTTAAGACTTTACACCCAATGACTTTAGAACATACTTGAGACACACATTATATTACTTGGGAATTAGCTGGAATGTTTTATCTTGGATGACTTGAAGTTTGACTTGTCTCGAAACAAATTAAGTTGAATTTTGTAGGGATAGACCTGAGGACTCGATAATTGCTTACATGAAATTATTCATACTATG
>VRLP01004438.1:10000-48856 GCA_009660295.1 Lophius piscatorius
CTTCATTTTAAATCAATCCAAGCATTTTTTTATCCCAATATTTATACACACTCACTGGATTAGTCAGACAAACATCAAAACTTCTCAGTAGCCTTATCTTCATTTTATTAATTTTTTTTTTCTTTTACAATTACGTTTTACGTACGTTTTAAACTTCTGTATGATTTCTTTCTTTTTTACAAAATACACCAACGCAGGCAGGGGGAAGGTGTGTGTATGTGTACATTTAAGCATGTTTATGTCTTCATCTTTTCACAGTGTGTATGTTTGGTTTTTAAATGTGTTTAAGTGTTTGTGTGTGGAGAGAAGACATTTAAGGGTGAGTTGATTGACAGCAACAAGGGGGGGCGGGTCTCCGAAACAGGGGAGTGAGTGGATGTAACGGCAGGAGGGGTTGCAAAGCGGCGGCAGGTTGAGGCTGGGTGGGGCATTCTCAGCTGGGGGCAGTGACGTAGTGGTAGTGTGGGTTTTTTTTTTTTGCAGCGGTCCGGACCGCTTGTTGGCAGTGTTGCCGTGGTTGCAGGGTTGGTCAACTGGTATGTTGCAGGCTGGTTGGTTGGTTGACCGGTTAGGCGAACTCGGCAGCGGACGCAGAGAGAGCAGGGGGAGGGGTTTGGGGGCTCCCGTTGCCGGCGCACCTTGTCGTTTACGGCGTGCTGTTGTCAGGTTGCTGGGGTCGTTTTGTTTTTACATCATGTTGTTCTGCAGTGAGTTTACCTCCGAGGAGTTCTCCTCGCCCAGGACCTTGTGGTTCTCGTGTTTGGGGGTCAGAGAGTTGTGGATGTTGAGGGAGTCGTCCTCCTTGGTCGGGGCCTTCACCGGGTCCTCCAGCTTGTTCTGGGAATTAGGATCGTCCTACCCCGGGAAGGGTGGAGTTGGAGGTGGAGGTGGAGGTGTAGGGGTGAGGGTAGAAAGCAAAGTTACAATCATGGCAACAGTTGCATTTCCTATTGCAACTTTGGCCCTACCAATTGGTTGAAAACTTTTTAATTCTTATAAAGTGTTTTTTTCTTTTAGCAAATTGAACCAACTATATGAACTGGGATCCACAACGAACAAAGAGGAACCCTTTTCTCCAAAGAATTACGTCAATGTTGGACCATTCTGCACCTCCAAAGTTCAATGCCATTTCAGGAAGTAGTCTGTCCCTAATGTAAAAAGGTGGACGGTAGTTCACATCCCATAACAGAACCTTTATTAAAATGAAAATGTATTAAAATGTTTCTTTCCAACCTCAAAAAAAGGGGTTTTAGTCTTAGCCTGAAACAAACCTTTGATGCAGATATATCACCTGCTCACTTGTTCACATTATCCTTTATTACAACATAAAACTATTTGTTCTTTAGGACTTTGATTACCTTTTTTTTAATGTCCTAGCTGTTAATATCCTCATTAAGTTTTTATTTCTCTGGTCTCCTATGTTAATTCATTGTGTCAAATGTACTTAGAATTTCATATGTACCTTTTATTCTTTCTCTTTTGAAATTGTATGTCTTTATGAACTGTTCTTTTCTCTTTGTGAAACAGTTTGTGAAATTATTTCTATGAAAAATGCTATAATAAATCAAATGTATTTATTATTAGAATTATTATAAATACATCAGTAGGAAGCAAGAATTAAAAAAAATTGCTATCAGCGGAGAAATTGTCATTGGTTGTAATCTCTATCAGAACTGGACTACCTCAAAGAAATAAAGAACAGACCCTTTTTTCTAATGAAAACGTCATTTTTGGACCATTCTGCGCTAACATTCAATGCCAATTTCAGGAAGTAGTCTGTACCTAATGTAATCAAATGGAAAATAGCTCACATTCCATCAAAGGCTTTTTTTTAGACAAAACCATAATGTTTTTATTCCATATTCAAAAACATGTTCTATCTTCCGATCCCTTAACCTAAACTCTGCCATTTTCCCCATTTACATATTATAGTTGGGATGCACACAAATTGTTTAAAGCAAGACTTTAAAAATGCTAGCAACTGACAGAGCCATCACTGGTCGTAATCGACGTTCTGCAGAATCTTCCGACATGGACATTTTTTGCAGAGCTGAAGAAAAGTTTGGCTCAGCGTGTTTTTGCGGAATCCCAGATCCTTGGATTGATCATCTATTCCATGCAGTCCGATGGACATAAAAATTCCATCTTCATGCTTTATGGAAACCTCAGATGTGCGTTTACATGCTTTAACTCCTGAACTACAAATCTGAATGCTTCCCTCACAAATGGATTTAGTGCCGAACTGAAGAGAAAACCAGTGGTTGACTTTAAAAAGAAAGATTGTTTGGAGCAAATTTTGATTTGTAGTGATAGGGTTAAAACCTGTCAAATGGAACAAAAAAGTTCAATAGAGCATAAAACCTGTGATATTTTAGATATAGTCTCTAAAATGAATGGATATTTCAGAGGCTACACGGAATACCAGCAGTAAAAAAAATCAAACGGCAGATTTTGTTCTGAAGCAAAAGCTGTTAAAACCGTTTCACCGGTTCGGAGGCTCCGCTGTTCCATCATGCTCAGATGGCATGTTGTGTTCGGTTCAGGAGACAAGGAGGTGAGCTGCATGATCGAATCCAAACCCCCTACCCACCATCGCCACCACATCCACCTCCACCCTTTTCAGGCAACACAGGAAGAACATGCACATCCACATGCAAGACCTTAGCAACATGTCCCCCATGTGCAGCGTTGATCGCTCATGCAGAACGCCTCCTCTCCTTCTGCCTCAACACCTCCGTCCCATTTACTACCCTGACAACAAACACAGAAATGAACTCTGCACCCTGGACCTCTTATCAGTGGGTACCACCATCATACATACCCAAGCAGTTGCTGGAGAGGATGGGGGGGGGGGGGACATTTTCAGAGGTTTCAGTTCAATCAATGTGAATCTTATTAAGGTAAGGAGGATCCAATTGATTGCGGGCTGCGATTTCTTTCCAACCTTTTATCTCCATTAATATTGCATGGCATCATCGACCCGCTGCACCCAGGAATCCCGGGGCGTCGTCTGAGCCTCGACACCACGGACACACACACACATATGCACTTACACATTCTCATACACCCAGAGGCCGTTTACACACAGCCTAATTGAATGTTTGTGTTTGAGGTCAATGGTACTTTAAAAGAAAGAAAGAGCAGTTAGAGGATTTACCCGGTGGACGCTGGCCTAGATAGTAACTTCAGGCAGGACGTGTGGATACGTCACTTCCATGGTGACGGGATATGGGCCCTCTGTCCTCCCGTCAGCGTGAAACTGGAAAACGTTTTTGTTTGTTGGATTTCATTGCATTGGTGGAAGGGGGAACGGGCAGCGGGTGGTTGGGGGGGGGCACACAGTCACGAGGACCGTAGAGTAGGTGTAATTTTGAGGGGGAGTGGGAACAGAGATAAAAAAGGGTTCTGGTGATGGTGATGATGATGATGGAGGCATATGGACAGTTCCTAATGTCCTTAAGTGTTTTACGTGGTTGGTAAAAGTGCATTTTAGATGAGCTTTAAGGCGATACGTGAACTATGTTGGAGAAGAGCAACACAATATTTTAATTATTCATATCAAACGGGAAAAGGCCTTTCCAGCACATTTATCTTTCTAGGGCCCCTATATGTAGATTTTTTTAATGTGTTTTCAAATATATTTTTGTTGCTTGTACATTTCCATGTAGTTCAGTATGTTAATGTCATAAATGTTAATCTCATCAAAACCTCTTTCCTCCCCAACCATAAATGTCAAGTCTCACAAGATGCCCCTACATCTTACGTATTTTCTGCATTTCTAATATTAGGAGTTTGAAGGAGTTTGAAGGAGTTTGAAGGAGTTTGAAGGAGGCCCAGCGATAGTTGCCGAATGATGTAGATGTTCTTAAATTCACAAATAAATAAAATGCAAGTGATTGTACTCGTTTTGAAATAAAGAGTCTCCCTAGTCATTATTTTGTAGTTTGGTGAGTACAGGCGTGTTTCAAGATCCCTTGGTTACATTAGCATTTTAGCATTGCTATTCTTAATCATGCTAATTCATATTTATATATGCCATTGGAGATTGGACTCTTTCCTTTTTTCCCTTTTCTTTTCATTTGCATGACCTTTATTCCTTTATTCTTATGTACATATATATATATATATATATACATACATATATACACATATATGTTCATCTATCTATGTATATATATATATAACTATAGATCTATCTATCTATCTATCTATCTATCTATCTATCTATCTATCTATCTATCTATCTATCTATCTATCTATCTGTCTGTCTGTCCGTCTGTCTGTCTGTCTGTCTGTTCATTCCTCCATCCATCCATCCATCCATCCATCCATCCATCCATCTATCTATCTAACATTAGCATTTAGCTTAGCATAGCTTTGGGCTATCGTTTGCACACGCTACCATTCGGAGAAAGACAAAAATAAACATTTATAGGGGCTTCAAGTTAAGTATAACATTTATTGTATTTAAACCAATCATCTTTGCAGGAAGCATGAGGGTTTATGGGAAATGTAGTCCTACATTTTAGTTATAATAAAGTTGGCTAACAACCATTTCCTACATAGTGTGCAAAAAGAATGAAGTGTTAATAAGTTTGAGCATATTAGATGTTAAAAATGACATAACCTTATTATGTGTCTGAAGGCGTGTTATGTTTTTGTATCAACGGATAATTTTAATACATTTTTCTCCTTGCAGCTGATGTAATGTGTTGACACTGTTTGAGAGTCAGAGCACTTTTGTGTGTTTTTTGGCTTATGTAATTTTTTTTTGTTTTTTTTACATTTTACATGAGGCTCATAAACCTCAGAATAAAGCATTTGTATCGTGCGTGTTTACATCAGCCTGCCTGTACTTGTTTGGGATGGCGTTTGTTTTCCTGTCGGCTGGATTGATGTTAATGTTTGCATTCAGGAGTGTGTTTGTGTCTGGTTCATATGGATGTATGTGAATGAGTGCAGAGGAATAATTTGACGATAGAAGAGCCGGTCGGGATGATGTTTAAGTAGATTTGACACAGCCTCCTGACTGGAGGTGGGACGTACAATTGAGACCAGTGTGAGAAGCTCTATTGATACCAGATGGACAGACAGTAATAGGAGTGTCTATCTCAGGCCACATTAAAAATTATCCAAACCACATGGTCTGTGGAATCCATAGAAAACAAGATGGTTCTTCTCATGGGGTTTATCCCTTCATTTAATGTTACACTACGTGGTCACAGGCTGTGATATGTGTCATTTGGAATCAAGCAATGACAGTATGATTTGGGTGTAATATGGAGCTTTTTGTCTTAAAAGTTTATCTCACATTTTCACACGTTCTCTGTCATCTCTTGTCTGACTTCTTAAGAACTTGAAGTCGGTTCCCCCGGAAAGTTTGATGGTGCAAAGAAAGTGATGTGATTTATACTCCTGCTGCAGTCACAGCAGTTTGTTTGTCTGGAAAGACTAGACCAGGCAGTTCTATTGATGCACACTTCTAACATAAAAAAAAATTCAGAGAAAACTCTGTAAGAAACATAATTTAAAAAAAAAATAATAATCTTGTTCAAATTGTGTGACCGACACAAGAAACAAAAAATAACAAAAAAAGTAATGATTTCTCTTCTTCCTAAAAAACAATCATAAAAACCTATACAAATTAAAGGGACAATCCGCTCATTATTAAATGCAACATGTTACTGCGGCATTTAGAGTTAAATAGCTTATTTTACCCAATTTATGCAAGACATCTCATAAATTACATTCGGCTCCACCCGCGCAATTGACTTCCTGTGTTTGATGTATTTAGTATTGACAAAAAAAAAGCAATTCCATTTCAGTATTTGTTGCAGAGGGAACTGCGCAGCTGCCGAATTAGTGTGGAGGGAACGCTGAGGACGAGAGGGTTCAAATTAGCACCGAGACTGAAGCACAAAGCGTTCAATTACTGCAGGCAATCATCAGGGCCTTTTGAGCTATTGTTCGGACATGACTGGGATGTCTGTCTCGGCTGGATCCATAATGTTTGTGTGGGTTGTTTTTTTTCAACATGACTGACGGTAGATTTAGTGTTTTTTTTCTTACAGGGATTTAGGAAGTGGCTAAATGTGTATTTCTTATATCCATTTATTATTCATTCCATTTATCTTTTTTATACATATATTTCTGCCCAACTTTGTTCTAATGGTTTTCAAGGAGAATCTCTAGCACACCAAATACCTAATGGTATTAGTGTTATCCTGATTTGATGATCTTCTAATAAATGAATCCTGCTCACTCATAACAGGTGATGTTAATGTGTATGGAATGTTTTTGTTATGCATTTTCTGTCTATATTTTTTCGTCGTGAGGGGGTAAGACTTGCATTGATCCGCTGATAACTGAGAGAGGGTGATTGACAGGGCCACAGCAACAATGAGAGAGCTGTCTGGGAAGGTCAGATAGAAGGGGGCGGGGCTATCTCACATTTGGGATTTGGTCTTACCTCGCAGTCGGACTCCTCTTTGGTCTTACACTCCCAGGTGTATCTGCTCATGGTTTTCTGAAGGGGAGGGGGATGGGGCAAAGGGTTATACTCCTCAAAAAATATATATATACAAGGCATCCTCAGAGAGAGAGAGAGAGAGAGTGAGAGAGAGAGACAGGCACAGAGGTGGAGGAGAGACGGATCGACAGAGAGGGAGGGAAAAAAGTGGGTGAAGCCGTAGATCAGAGACGAGAACGAGACGGAGAGATTACGTGGCGGGGACGATTGATAGAGAGAGAGAAAGACGAAACAGGAAAGAGATAGAAGCAGACAGATAAAATAGACAGGGAGGTTTTAGAGTGGAGACTTCCTTCCAGGAGATAGCTGATATTCCCCGCTGGCTGCAGAAGCTCTGACTGAGTTTCCACTGCGAGCACGGGTTTGGATAGTTCTGGTGGAGGTTCTTCACCGCCATCACACTGGGTTATAAATTTCGATAGGAGTTGAGATTATTTGCTTTATTAGTGGGATTATTTATGGGGGGAAGGTGGTGAGTATTCATGGTTTATGTTTTGGTTACACTAGGTATTTTTCTAAGAGGGATTGTATTTAAAACATATATTAGGAGATAATTCTGGGGTGAAGAGTAGTTGCAATTAAAAGACCAGACGAGAGGGCAGATTGTGCCACATATTGACCGTGCAGAATAATGTCAAGAAAGATTAATATTCAGGGTTTGAATGAAAAACTAATTTATCACTAGAGCATTTGAATATCATGATAGCAGACTGCCAAACTGCTTCCTGTTTACCTCCATCAGTTTCTCTTCTCCCTTCTTACTGCCTTTTCTCCAACAACATGTCACCTCTTTGGAATAGACCACCAGGAGTGAGTCATCGAGGCGGAGCAAGTGACAGAGCAGTGACCACGAGTAAGACGGAAACAGGAGAACATTCAACGTTTGTTTTCGATCTGGCAGTAATGTAGGCTTCAGTAGGTTTTAGGCTCAGTTAAATATTATTAGGGCTTGTTAAGACCCAAATTAGTGTCGTTAATATCCAACAGGTGGAGATACTAAAGCGATCTACGGTTCATTACCAAAAGTACCAAATCAAAGGAACTTTGGGAGAAATGCAGCGTTATCAACTTAAGTTAAGGATAACTTAATTTCTAACATTTTATTGAAGTTTTCTTTATTGAAGTCCTGATTTTAGATCTATTAGGCTCCAAATATTCGCAAGAAAAGCTGGCAGATGTAAATAAATTTGAGGCAACAAGTCTGACTGGCGGAGACTCATCACTCACTCGTCATGTTGAAGTGATTTCTTCTCTGGAGTGATTCCCACAAAGCCTGTGGCGATGCACTTTGAGTGCAGCCACAGGCTTTCAGGCAGACACAAACCAAATTTCATTTGACATTTTAGAAATTAATTTACATAATACATCTGAAATATAACTGACGTAGGTATCAGCCGGTGCCAAGTGAAAAAAACTGAAAACTGAAAATACTGGCATGCAAATATTTCATTCATAAATTTGGTTAAAAAAAAAGACACAAAAAACTTTCCTTATCAGATTTTCTTTGACGGTTTTCATCAGGTTTGTGTAATTTGCGAACCTGATGAATACCGTGTATCAGAACCCAACACTGTGTTATTTAAAGGTCTTTGTAAGGGTAGCAAATATACAATTGTGCCTTTTGTTCAAACACGTCAAGTGCATCATGGATTTATAAGCTTGCAATTGTGTTTCCTCCACCATGAAACATCTGTAAAGTTAATTTTAATGAATATTTTGCATGGTGTGCACCCGCGTTTGCTAGCTGGCAGTCTTCTTCCCTTTACAGGTTTCCAAGTTTACTGCCACCTACGGTCAGATAATGGAATGGCATGAAATCAGTTGTGAGTATATTATAATTTTAAAAACCTGATAAGAGGTCGAATATATGACAAAACAAACCTATTAAAGGATTTACAACTACTCTTCAACCCAGTTGAAGAGTGGGAAATTTTGGGGCCGTGATATGTAAGTGAGGCTCAGTTAGAACACTTTTGACATTTGGAAGGCGTGTTGTTAGGAGGAGAGGAAGGACTTTTTTAGTACTATTTTGTATTTGCTGTCTTCCAGGATGATGAAAATGGCGTTTGATGGGATTAAAACAAGACACTTCTTCATAGATGAGACATCTAAAAATGTTGGGAATTTCAGTGAAAGAACTACTACCTTTGGTTTTTACAAGTGGACTAAACTACTGATGGAGTTGTTAGAAGGTGGTACCACATCCTCAAAAATAAGTCAAAACAGCAACTCTGTCGGTGTGTTCACACCAAACACGAAGCAAAGGTTTCACAAAGTTGACGCAAAGCTGCAAACAAACGAGAGTATGTGCAAATTTATGCCAGGCGAAAAAAAACCAAACAGTTATATCAAAATTTACGCCTTTGTGCATTTTGAAAATACGCCAAGAAATTTGCATCAGAATCAGAATGTTTTTCCAGGAGCCCGCCACTTTCTCCCTTTCTCCTTCAGGTGGAAAGGGAGGCCACCTGAAAACCTGAAACTGTCCATCACAAAATTGTATAGGCTACCTAGCAAAATTGGAAATACCTGATAGTTAGACATCATCAGGAAGTTCGAGGGTTCCAGATTGTGGCGTTTGATCAATATCGATCACTTCAAAAAGGTTTTGCATCACGTGTGATTTAACTCAAATCATCATGCTGTGGCATTTGCGTCAGTAAAGTATTGTGAAAAATTGCTCTTCGTGAACACACCATATAGCTCTACCACTACCCATGCTGCTAGCATAGCTTCTACTGGATACCCATGCATGTTAGTGAGGCACCTGTCAGCTCTCTGCTGCAGGCAGCTGCAAGGCTTTGCATCTCGGATGTTTATCCTGACGACCATTTCTCTCGCACCTTAAGCTTACCTGTTTGTGACATAGATCCTTCCCATTACTCCACCCAAGAAAACCACAATAAACCAGGAGGTTTTTTTCTGTCACCCCTCCCACAGCCCCTCCCATTTTCAGGATAAACACATAAAGCAGACTTTTTTGTTATCAGTACAGAATGTGAACAGTTAGCAAAGCAGTGCTGCAGTGGCGGACATGGCCACCGGCTGGCGCATGTTAGCGTCAGAGCCGGAAGGCCATGACATAACCGATGCAAGAGGTGGTCAAAGCAGGTGAGTATGAGATGGGGTGGGAATGGGTCGTAGGAGGATTGTGGGAGTTTCTCTTAAAGGTGTGAAAATCAGGCCATGGAGAAAATTTAAAATTATCACTCTACAAAGTTTAGAATTTGCCCTCCTACCTTATAATTAGGTTAAACTTGCGCGATGTTCCTGAAATTACTTGTTAAGGCTTACAATTTTAGATACAGACAAATTGAAATGGCCAAAAATGTCTGTTGGACTGGTTGACAGAGAACTAAAACATTTTTTTTTTGCTTTCGCTCTTATACATGTGTTTGGTTTGCTGCCACCTTCAAAGTAAGCGATATGAGCAATGAGGAATAACCCCGGAGAGCAAAATCAATGAACATAATGAAGCTCTGAGACTTGGCAGACACCGTGTTCCCAGTCGCTCCTTGCACACCTGCTACTCTGACTAATGTCAATACCGTCCAGCCGAGAGGAAAAGGAGCTTTTAAGCAATTTCTCTCATTTTTATGTTTTTTAAAGTCTTGATTCCATAAGTTGTATTAGAATTTGCAGATGTTCTTTTGGACATGCATGCTTTTAACCGAGTGCTTTTGTCCCATTAAATGTTAGTTCTAACGTTGTATGATGTATCTGGCTCTTTGTGTTTGGTCAACCCGTGCACATATTATGAGACATTTAATAGTAATGTCTTCCTGCAACGGCCCTCATCCCCAACGGAAGGAAAAATTGTGTACTTTCCCCCCCTGTTAGTCTATCTGTTGTTTTATAAGTCCCTGATAGCTGGAGATCATTACCACCCTTGGGTGTAACTAGTCAGTTCTCAGAATACCGCCACCTCAGGCTTTGTCAACTCAAAACATGGGAACTTTTGAAAAACTGTCTTTTTCTCTGCGTTTGACCCTTTTGTCCACATGCTAACGCTACAAACTTTCAGCATAAATGGATATTTTGAAAAATTCCTTCTAGGGTAAAGACTATTAGAGTCTCCGTTTGAGGTGCTGACGTGTGGACCGGATAATTGGGTATATCCGAGGCTGTCGGCATAAAAGGTCACAGTGTGCCTTCGTTTCGCCTCATCAAATGAGCCGGAACTTTAGTTATTTTTTGTGTCCTTTTCTGTTTGTTTTGTTTTGCTCACTTCATATTCTAGTGTTACATTGGAACGTAACATCACTCTGCTATCAGACAATTGTTGTTCAATAGTTACCACTTTAAAAATAAAACTCCCCTTATTAAGAACTAATAAATGACTTGTACATAGTTTACTAATTAGGCTGCAAACACTTTCCAAATCAATAATAAGCTGCTATAACTCACTCATGACTTATAAAGTGTTTACAACCTAATTTATAACCTGATTATGAACCATTTCTAAATCCTTTATAGCTGTTCGTAAACTGGTACCATTGTTTATAGCTACATCTCCCTCTGCTGGCTTGGCAGACTTTTGACAGTGCTATCAATTAAGTTTTACACGTTTAGCCTCTCACAAAAGGAACAGTGGAACATAAACCAGAACCTTGGTTCAGACTTTTTAGATGTGAAACCTCCCCAAAAATGGACAAAATGTTTCCTCATATTTAGTTTATTTAACAACTAGTTCACCCTGATCAGAGTGAAACCTTTGACCCTATTCTTACTTTTGTTCCATTAACTCCCATTGTTACGTTGGATCAAATCAAGTCTTTCTAGTTTGTACCATGGATTCCTATTTACCCTTCACCACATGAGAAAACTCCTGCCATCCGTCATCATCATTCTCCAACCAAGCCCACCCCCCCTCATCAGCGCCGCACGCCTCTGAGTATCGGAGAATACTCCTGCCCATGCATCAGGAGGGGGAGGGTCAAAGGGTCCGGGCAGGGTATGCAGAGGAGATGCAGAAAAAGGGGTGCAAGAGAGAGAGGCGAGAACCACGTTACCTGACAGATAATGTTATCATAGTAAGCCAATGCACGGGCATGAGGGACGTTAGGAGGGGTGTCGCACAGTTTCCTTACATTTGGGTGGGAGCCCTCAGCGATGGTGGACAGCGAGAAATTATCATTGTGCTGCTCCGATGTAGGCCGGTACTTACTGCTGGGTGTGGGAAGATGGAGAGGTTGTGGAGAAGAGAAGAAAGTAAATATTGTTTATGGAGGAAGGAGAGGAGAGATGGGTTTGAGGGAGAGGAAGGGAGAGGAAGAGAGAGGCGGGGTGAGGGACAGGAGAAGAGACGAGAAGGAAGGACGGATTTGGAAATATAATTAGAGTAAAGGAGGAAGGCGGGAGATAAAAAATGTGGAGTAAGAGAAGAATAAAAACATTAGGGGGTAGAAGAGAGAGAAGCCAAGAGATGAAAAAAGGAGACAGAGGAGTCAAGAGAGTAAAAGATTTTGTGGGGAGCAGAGGGGAGAAGGAGAGAAAACAAAGTTTAGAAGAAAAAAAAGAGAAGCGTCAAATTGAGTATAAGGATTTGAAAAGAGTCCAGGAGAAGGAACCCAAAGGAGGAGGAGGAAGAAAGGAGGAAGAGATGGTGAGCGGAGGGGAAAGTAGATAAAATGGAACAAAAGGAGCGATAGGGCAGGAGAGGGAGAAAAATTAAGAGGAGAGATTACATCGTAGAAGGAACGGCAGATAGAAGGGTTTGTCGGAGGGAAGGAGGAGAGGGGAGAGAAAGCAAGAAAGCAGCATTAATCAGAGAGCAACTTTCACAAATATTTTATATGTGATGCAGCAAACCCAGAATGAAATTTTCATTTTTGACCCTCAGAGACAGGAACCCCAAAAAGGGTCAATTTAATTCACATTTGACCCACTATAGTCTTCTCCTGACATACATTAAAACGGCTCAGGATTTTATTCTTGTTCACCATCAGCTGGCAGAGAAGAGATGATATTCATGGGAAAGACTTCGCCATGTTCAACCTTTTCTCTCTCAACCCACTGTGTCAGGAGATAATCATATTAGAGCCGCCTGAAAGGTGAGAAAAGGTCAACTTCTAAAAGCAAAATGTTAAGAAAATGCCAGTTGGCCAACTGCAAAAATGTTTTTTCCTTGTTCCGGAATAACTTTACGCCTGACTTTTCAACAAAGATATTAGGTCAGATTTTACACCATGTCCTATTCTGTTCTACAGAAGCGCTTTCCTACATGCCAGAACAATTTTTTTTAAATTCAGTTTTCACATTTAAATGTGAAGATTTTAATACATTAGAACATTGTAAATTTTCAAATTAAGACGTGATCATTTTCACGTTTTTATGTGATAATTTTCATATCACGACGTGATAAGCTTCACGTTTTTACTTGATAATTGTCACATTAAAACAAAGGCCCAATTTTCTCATTTTTACCTAATCTGTAAATTCACTATCTAGTTATGACGTGAGAATGTTCATATTATAACGTGATCATTTTCACATTACACTGTGATAAGCTTCATGTTTATGTCAGAAATCAGGAGGATGCATCTCATTTCTTCACTCTTCTTCCTCTTTCTGTCTCCATCTTTGACGAGGATGTTGGGTTTGATCTCCAATGCAGCAAAGAAACACTGTGACTGCAATTACCCACAGCAGATGGAGGAGTGTGGGAGTTTCATATATTCACACAAACACAAGCGCCAACACGCACGCACACACTCACACTCACACACACACACACACACACACACTCACACACACACACGCACACACACACAATGAAAATGTCACGTTAGGCTTCTTACTTTGTGACCACCCTCGTTCTATTTCACCATGCATTCACTTTCTCTTTCTTTCTCTCCTACCCTGCAACAGTTTCTCCCCCCTCCTCCTCCTCCTCCTTCTCCTCCTCCTCCTCCTCCTCCTCCTCTTCCACCCTATTTCATCCTGCCCTCCTTTTTTATCTGTCGCCTTCCTCTCCTCGTCTTTCTCCTCTTGGATTTCTTCTAGCCGACCACTTGATGAGGATGTGTTTTCTCTTTCATGCTGCTCCCTGCTGCCACATACACACCCACACAAACACACACATTAACAAACACACACACACACGCACACAAGCCCCTCAGGTCGCACAGCTGTATGTAGGTCAACCCTGCCTCCCCCAATTTCTCCCCCCACCTACCCACTCCTGTTCAGACTGCCCTACTTTCGGCTGGATGCAGAGCAGCGATGACATCATCCCTTCTTTTAATTTCTGCTTGCTAACACTGAGGTTGCTACTGACTGCCCCAGTTCTCCTCCTCTCCACCACCAGCACCACCACCATCATCATCATCTGTAATCTCCTCCACCATGACTAGCATGATAACCTTCCCCAGCATCAAGCTTATACAGATCTCGTATCGTTGGGACTTGGAGGATTCGGTCCTTCAGTTCACATTTGCATCAATGGCGCTTGATCGTCGGGATGCTGCTCATCCAGCGCGGCTCAGTTGCTAAGGAGATATCCGCAAAAAACACCAGCGATGGCAAAGCAATGCTGAAGCCCCTACCAACACCAACCGACTCGTTTTAAGTCGTCACTCTTCCTCAGTTTCTGTTCAGTCCTCCTTCCTCGGAGGAAACACGTAAACAGCATTATCCTACCATTACGTGTTTCAGTGTAGTTCAATAATTGTGTGGTTAATTGATTGTAATTACTGTATTATACCACATTAAAGACTGTCAATGAACAGTTTTTACATTTTTGCAGACCATAATACAATGCTATACTCTTGAATATTTGATAAGAGGTTGGTTAATTCATGTTCTTTATTGGTAGATTGATGCTTTATGGGTGAAAACTACTTCCTTTTTCATAAGGAAAATGAAAATATATTAATTTTCCCACGTTCAAATTTATCTTGCATATCCTAAAAGGGATTCAGAGTCTGTTTTTGAGTATTCAAACAGAGGTTGCCTTTAAAAACAGTGAAAAGAGTTGGCTGATACCGCCTTTAATGTTTAGAAATAATAATAATAATAATAATAATACATTTAATTTATAATGCACTTTACATTTGGATCAAATCTCAAAGTGCTACAAAGCAAAAGCAGATAAAAGCATCAATAAAAAATAAAATAATAACTATATAAAAGCCTTACCAAAAACCAGCAATGTTAATTAAGGTTATAGGTTCTGCTAAAAAGGAAAGTTTTAAGTCCTTTTTTTAATGAAATGTCATTAAATCATCACTGTATGGAGGGAGTTAAGTATATAGGGACGGTTTTTTGTTGTGGTATTGAAGATAAAGGTAAAGGCCCAGTTTTGTGTTATTCTTTCTTTTGTCTTTCAAAAAGGTTCCGCATTCATGCAACACTGTTATTAAAATGACTGTAGTGTACATGCCAGGCCAGTAGTGGGCGATGTCACTATTAAAATTCCACACCAGAGAGTAAAAACATGCACCTGTGTAAAAAAACAAGTTAGATAGTCTACCATTATTTTTGTACTGCGTTAAGTTGGGCGGAGTCGACACAGTTTATTCAGGAGTTGTGTTTTAGTTTAGTTTAGACGGCAATAGTTCATCGAATTTTCAAAGTTTCTCCCACCAAAACTGAAAATTGCAGGGGTCTTTATTACTTTTCAAAAAGTATTAATTAATGCCTTTATTGGGATTTGTCATATTTACACGAAACAATTTTATTAACTGTATTTATTTGTGAACGGGATCAACAGGAAGACTAGAACACGTCTTTTTATGAACGAAAAAATAATAATAAAAGAATTAATAATAATAAAAAAAGAAAGAGCACGTCTTTATACGAAGGAAAAAAAATTATTAAAAGAAATATTAAAAGGATAAAACTAAATGAATTATGAATAGTATAGGAGCAATTTATTGTCTTGATTTCTCTTCCTCTCTCTACCGTTTACACATTACAAGTTAAATAAGTTAACAGACTCAAAAATCCTCAATAATCTAAACTAATCCAACAATCTAAGAAGAAACAAAAGGCTCTACTCAGCCAGAGAAATCCTACATAGGATCCTTTTGCGAGAGGGAGAGAGAACCCTTTTTTTTGCCCAGAGTGTGACCTCTTCCCGCTGTCTCCTTCATCTGTTCTGTCATCTGTAATTCTGCCGGCTGCTCAGCTCTCCACGCCGCCCTTCCCAACTCCCCCCCTGCATTTCATTGTCTTCCATCCACCGCTTTAGACCTCAGCCGCCTCCTTAAGAGTGTCTTCATCTCTCTTTGTCTTCGTCTGCTACCTCCTCACATACTCCACTCTCCCTCCTCATCCTCTCCCCTCTCTCCTCCTCCTCTGTCCCTGACAAATGTGGCATGATTCAAACTGCAGCATCACCTTTGCCACCTTCTGATTCTTAGTCTTAGCCAGCTTCTGCTTCTTGTAAACGGCTAAAGATATACAAATGTTTTTATAAACAAGGTTCTCAGAGGAAAAAACTTGCTCAGCCTCTCTGTCATTGTGTCGTTGCTGAAAAGTATCGGCATGAATATGTCAAATGTCCCAGGCGCGACACTGAGGCGCTGCTGCCTGAGTCACTCTTGACTCATTCTTGCAACTGAGACAGGAAGTTATCGTTGTGAGGAATAATTCCTGTGTCCAAGGCACCAAATCCTCTGTAACATCATCTCACTCTGCTGCGACGAAGGACACATTCTGTCGCTTAATCCTCCTGCCTTCTTTTCTTCTTATCTCTTTAAACCTCAACGACAACTTCCTCTACGCTGACTCGCAGTTACTCAGCCGTGAAACTCCTGGAACGGGTTCAAGCTCCAGTCATGTCAGCGCTGCCGTGGTAACCCGTTTCCTGTTTCTACTCATACCTCAGTCTCTTTTTTGTAAAGTCTAAATACTTATTGGACATTCAGTTAAGAGACGATTACCGATTACTGGACCTTGTATCTGTGTGTTTTTTGAAGTTCGGAATCCCCTTTGGCCCGGTTCATACTTTTAGATGGTGGCGGGGCGAGTAGAACAGTTACATTACAGCAAGGAGGTTCCCTGCTCCTCCGACTACAAGAGACAGCCCGGATCAGATCAGCTGATCAGATAATGTACCTTAAAATCCGGGCCTGATTAGCAGTGAAAAGCCAAACCAGCATCATTAAGAGATAATTTAAAGAATAACTTAAAAAAAAAACGAAATTAGAGATTCCACCAAAACAAATCTCTACAACGACCTCAGTTACTTTACCCTGCTTCACTTTATTAGCAGCGAACACGACACAGGTGACATCATGTTCAGGTGCTTACAGCATCTTGGAGCTCCGAGACTGGAACATCATGATCTCAAAGGAAATTCACTCTTCTTCTTCTTCTTCTTCTTCTTCTTTTTTCTCCTGTTCCTTCACCAACGTCAATCATGTTTCCATCTCCCCCTGTCCTCTGCATCTTCTGCTGTCACACCAACCAACTGCATGTCCTCTTCCACCAGATCAAGAAACCTCCTCCCTGCCTGGCAGCAACATCTCCACTATCCTTCTACAATCCTGTCCATCCTCTTCACTCCCAGGGAACATCTCAACATCTTCATCACTGCCTCCTGTCGTCTGGTCAAAGCCACCGTCTCGAAACCATCCAGCAGAGCTCCTCTCACCAACATCTCGGAAACCTTTCCCTTGACTCCTGCTGCGACTCTTCAGTCACAGATAACTCCTGACACCTCAGAGTCCTTCTCCACCCACTCCATACTGCCTGCACTCGCCTCTTCACCTCCTTCCAGCTCTCCCTGTGGCTCTGACCAGCTGATTCTGCATGTTCTCCACCTCTACTCCTTGCATCCTCACCGTTCTGCCTGCCTCACTCTGAAAGGAGATGTTCACAGGCAGAAATGAGATCTTTGATTTCAGCTCTGAAATGTTTTCTGTCACAGTAGCGACTACACTGATTCTCACAGTGTTACCAATATTATGAGAGAATAAACCTTTTAACCACAGAGATCTATTCAGTTAAATTTGGGAACCTAGCAATCTAGTGTACTTCCACTGCCGGTCCCAAGCCCGGATAAAGGTGGAGGTTTGAGCCAGGAAGGGTATCCTGCGTAAAAACCTACACAAAATGAATATTTGGAACACATATCCAACACAATATCACAACGAATATCATCACTGGTTCTGTTCCCCAGCAGAATACCGGCAGTAGCTATGGTTGGAAACAGTTGATCCGCTGTGGTGACCAATAAAGGGAATAGCCGAAAGAAGAAGAGGAAGAGGATTTAATTCAACTAGGGGGGTCAGAGGCCTAACCAGATAAACCAGACTACCCAGACTACCCAGACTAACCAGACTAACCAGACTAACCAAACTAACCAGACTGGTCACTTAGAACATGACAAACTGGCAAAAGGATAAAAATGGACCTTTATGGAAAAAGCCCCAATTGTCTCTTCTTTCAGCACCAGCGGTTTGGCCCATAAGCTGAGGCAGCAAACCCAACAAAGTGTTCCATATTCAGTCTGTAACTCTGATGGGATCTAATGTAGCGCAGCCGGAGCCGGGGTCCGCTGTCTGCTGGGCGACTGATGGTAAATCTACTGCAACAGGAAACCTCGGAGCAAAGCTTTTAATACTCTCCACTTTATTTGATTGATCTTCTAAAACTAAAACAAATGACTCCACCGAGGGTGGAGCTCGCCGGACACCCCCTGCACCCGGAAAGGAGATTATGCCAAAGAGAGTCTCACTGGTTTCCTTCAACTTCCTTTTCCTGTGTGAGATCTTGTGAACATCTTAGGAACTTGAGGAATTAGAACCGGGCATCCGAGCTTAAGATGGACGACCCAAGATTTAGGGTCTCCTTTCATTCTAGTTAACCACCAGGTCTCCTCACCTGCGCTTGCGTAGCTTCTTGTTCTCCGTCTTGAGCACATGGAGCTTCTTGGCGAAGCAGACGATGATCATGAAGAGCAGCAGGGTCACCACAGCCGAAGCGCCCACGGCCAGACACATCACCTGAAACTCGGTCACCACCGACTCGCAGCGAGCGCCCTTGTGCCAGATGTAATCCTGGACGTTACACCTAAACACAGCAGACGGACGGGGAATGGAGGACAGATAGAGGAAGGTCATGAGAGGCAGGGTGGAGGTCAGAGGGGGGAAAAGAGTGGAAGACGGAGGGGAAAAGTTACGAAAGACAGGAATGTGGCAGAGAGAGAGGATGGAAAGATCCAAACAGACAGGGAGGGAGGGGAGAAAATAAAAGAGGAAGTGATTAATTGGGTTAAACCGCATCTTAGTGATTCCAGTGAATCAAGATTCAAACAGTCAGTGTTTGTTTAGAAAAGATCCAAAATATGATTAAAGGCTTCTTTCTGCGCATCCCAAATCTCTTTCTGGTCCTGATTCTTTTAGCGTGGATGAAATCTGAAAAACTGGGGTCGGCCATATGAAGTTGCATCGATTTTTTCGAGTTATTGGGGGGTCGTGAACCGCAGGCACGTTCAAGAACAAGTCAGGGGCAGACTGGTCCCACGCATCCCAACACGCACAAGCACAGTCCTAAAAAAACCTCTAACACGATACATATGTGCATCCATGTGTGGATCTGCATATCAAAACACACACAGCCGCCATCTGAGGCCGACTCCCTCTGTGGCTGTTTTGGCAGGCGGCGTTGTCCCCCCCCCGGGCATAAACGATGGAGGCAGATGGCGTCGTCAGCAGACTGTTTGGCGTGTAAAATGGCAAATTTATTTCACCGCTTAATGAGAGTCTAACTCTACCGCAACGCTGTCACACGAAAGGGAGGATAAGTAGCAGTGCCTGATTCTGTCAGCGTGACAAAAAGACCCCCCGTCGTGAAATCCGTTATTGCTGGATTTGGAAGCAGCATACAATTCTCTGGTGACGGAAGCAAAGTGCGAGAATCAATACAGTTCTAATGGTCCAAATGAAAAAATCTCTGAACGCTTGTGCCTCAGTAGGAACATTTTTGTTATTTGATTGTTTTTGGGTTTTTTTAATGATTTTGGTTGTGACAATGTAATAAATCTGTAATTCAAAGTGTAAACAAAGTTCTTTCTTAAACCATGTTAAGGACAAAAATGTCCCCATTAAATATGCAAACAATTTTAATCAATTAAAATTGATTGCAAAAATGATCAAACATTTTTGAAAACATTTTTCATAATTTTATCAAAATCTATCTTTTTTTCCCTTTTTTTTGACATTTGAAATTTTTCTATTTTGAGGTTTAATTTTCAATAATATCTTGGCTAAACAGGAAAATAAAGACTGCATTAAATGGTAAAATACAACCATGTAATGAATATTTGATAGTTAATAAAATAATAAAGAGAGAAAAAATGTAAAATAATATTACAATGTAATATTTTAAGGCAATATCAGGAGGAGAACGCTTAATATCCTCACTTAAGTTTTTTTTTCTTTTTACTAAACAAAATATAAAAATAGATTTGATATTTGATCATATCCCACACAGTGTGTTAATTGCAAAAAAAAAATTTAAAAATCCACTCAGCACTTAGTATATGGAAATTGTCTTTTTTCATTAAAAAAAGAATGATCTAAAGGAATAAATAATATTATGTATTACCATTACTTAAAATAATGAGGACAAAAAACAAGGAAATTGTCAAACGCAAACAAATACAACAAATCATCAAGCCAACAATCATGAAATACTCTATTATGAAATCACTGTTAAATGCAATTTCTAAATTCATAATTATCTGAGACATATTTTGAGTTAAATTAAAAATAAATTCTAAATAAATCAATAAAATAATATAAAACAGACCATATACATATAAGATATATAAATACACGGGGGGAGCATTTCTATGCATCAGCATCATGCTATTTGCATCGTTCCCCTGGTTGTATGTAGTCATAAATTATTAAAACATAATATTTTAAGGCAGTATCAGAAAGGGAATATGTAATATCCTCTAAGGTGGTGAAAGTTTCTTTTTTTTTTCTTTTCACGAAACAAAATATACAAACTGTGATAATTGCAAAAAACAAAAACAAAAAAAACCACTGAGCACTTATGATATGTAAATGGATAAAGGGGTTATGATGATGACATCAGCATCAGGCTTTTTGTATCATTTGCCCGTTTGTCACACTCTGGGAATAATTCATGTGATGTGAACGCAGCAGAATTTCAACCTGTAACCATGGAAACACAATACCATGATGCTAAAAGTTCCTCCAGAGCAAAAGGCCTGAGTTGAGCCTAGAAGGTTTTGTTGAAAAACTTTGTATAGTATTTGAGATATGCTCCAAAAATGAAAAACAGTCAGTCACTCACCGACTCACACATTAACTGCATGTGTGTCTATGTGGGGAGACCATAATCACCTAAATCAAAGTTGAACAGCTGACATGAACATCGCCTAAGTTCAAATAAGGAAAAAAGAAAATGGAAGATATGCGCAATTTGTCCAGGGTGTTTCCTCGCCTCTCGCTCAATGTCAGCTGGGATAGGCTCCAGACCCTCAAGACCTTGAACACGCTGTTAGAGAAAAGTGATCCGCTGTTATGTGTGGAGTGGACACGAGTTATCCTTGCGGTAGTACAATTGCCACTACTTCAGTACTTGGTTGTTAAAATAAATAGCAGCTTTTGAATAATGTTCCAGAACAAAGGAGCTTAAAAAAAAAAGCTGAATTGGCCCAGGAAACTAATCAAATTTTTCCTAAACGTGTAAAGAAATATAAATAGGATTGACTGAAATAAACCCCACACCATTACTCTTCTTGGTGGTTATACTATATGTAAATATTATTTCCAGGAAGTATTACTGCATAAACAAAGTCTTGCATTGTTTTTCTTTTTTGACCTCAGATCTGTCAAAGTTCCTGACACTAACAACTACGCTCTCGAGCAAAACCACAAAACTGCCAAAGGTTGATTTTCGAGCGTGAAGGAAACGCTGCACGTTTTCTTACTCATGTATTTTTCATGCATGTCAGATTTGTTGTTTCAGGTCCAGAGGTCTCGACACCCAGAACCAAAATGATCTCAGAGTCTCTTTGTCCAAGTTCAAACAGCTGAAACTGCTTGAATTAAAAAAGAATGACTGCGTGGTGAACACACACAGTCCTGTTTCCATCACTTCAGAGGATGGTTTCCATTCATTCTGCCGGAGACTTAAAGGAACAGTCCACCCCAAAAATGAGCTATTATTTCCTCGGCCCAATTCTGACGGAAGTTTCTCAATGTGCAAAACAAATTCTGGAGAATTCACGGCAAAATAGTATCCCAGCATTTTCTGACACAACTGAGGACGACGACTTGTTTAAAACACACGGCATGTTGAGGGTTACCCAAGTCTCCGAAAACCACAAGACCAAATTAATATTATTTGTGGGAAAACTCCTCAGAGGTAGGAAGAACAGCTTCAATCCAACAAAGTACAAGCAAGACTCTTAGCCAGATAGAATAAAAACATGTTTCAGCATAGTGACCTCATCGGAACATCATATCAACATGAAAACTCAACGTCTTTAATATTACAAATCATCCTACCTCTATAGGTAGGATGATTTAGGTTAGCAGTACTGGTACGGACACAAATGGCAAGATGCTCCATTCCACAAAAGCAAATATCCCCATGTCTGCTTTCATGACCTTTTCCCGTAGCGTACACAATCTGCTGCAGGACTTCCAACTTTCTTCTGCTTTTGTGTAATTTTGGAAAACTTTTTCCTCACAGTTAGTTTAGGAGAACTTGTGGAACAGAATCTGACATGTAAAAAAAGGGCCGGCATAATAACCTGTAACTTCAACCTACAACCTTTTCAGTAAAAAATAAAATAAAGACATTTAAATGTGTATGTGTATGTATATATGCGTTAATAAAGGTGGGTTTGTTGTGTATACGTAAATACACGCGCACGTGTGTGTATTAGAATGGAAAGAATGTACAATCAAAATAATTCTATCAATCAATCAAGTTCCAGGTGTTTACATTCCAAGTTTCTATCTTGATTCCCAAATTTTGCATCACGTCGTCACAAAAATTGTTGCCTAAGTTGAAATTTCGAACTCATCTGGCTCTGTTTTGACTCTGCATGTAATCATGCCTCGTGAAACAATGTGCATCATGTTTGTTGAGAATGCATAATAACAGATGGTTTCCCTCTTCTTCAGCTGTTTTCTAGAACGCTGCAGCTCCAGTTTTCTGTGCGTGAGGAGGGAGTTCTCCATGTTTTATGTCTTTATAACCCTCGCTTTAGATTCCATCAGCATAGAGAATTCAAAACAGAACTCTGATTTTGTACGGGAACCCCTTGTAAACTATTCTCCTTCTCAACAGGTCCTTCTTAAGTTTGCTTATAGCGCTCTCTAGTGGACATTGGTGGTATTTTAAAGCCAAAATTCCTCTCTGGGTTCAAAATCCCATTTTTGGCCCATTTTGGGTCCATTTTACATCTGACGGGTCCAAATGGTCCTGTCCCCCCAAAAAGTGTAGAATAACATGAACATTGTGGTTTTTCTATCAAATGTGACGCAACAGTTATCAAAGAGTTTCTGAGCAAATTCACTGATCGTTTTGTAATACAGCATAATAATACGATTAGAGCCTTTTTGATAGAAAAAAAAAAACCAGGCGCGGATAGAGATATTGGTATTTTTTGTGTTTAATCATAGACTACTCTCGTTGACACTGAAAATAAATTATTTTAAGACTTACATGTCCATAGATACAAATGTTATGCAAATACACCTGATATCTGTGGAGCTATTTTAAAGTTCATTATATAAAGATGATATGATTTTAGGGGGATTTTCCACCATCAGCTGGTAAAACACACACACACACACACACACACACACACACACACACACACACACACACACACGTAGATGAGGGAGTGTAAAGTGAGTGGAGTTGTGGGGGGTGTCCGTCCATCATTTACATCTTAATTCCTCCAGCTGAAGAGAAACAATGGCGACGATCCAGGAGACATTTTGAAAGAGAGACCATCAGAGGTATAGAGAGAGAGAGACAGAGAGAGAGATGAAGCCTGATATCACATTTTGGAGGAGACTTCAATGCACTCAACCTCGGAGCAATCCTGCGCCTACAAAGTCGAGGTTTATGTAAGTCAGAGTGAGACGTTGAGTGGGAGGGATGGAGGGAGGCAGGGAGGGAGACGCCTGTAGGAAGGAGGCGAGGAAGAGCTGGTCGTCATGGCGACACAGCTGAGCGGCAAACGGAGCAGATGCAGCCCTGACATGTCATTCCATCACACGCAAACAATCTCGCTCAGCTGTCCACAGGGACGCCTTCGTGTTTGAGCGGCTAGTTCACATTTCTTTTCTCTCATCTTCTGCTTCTTCTTCTTCTTCTCCAATTCCCTCCCAACCTCCTCCTCCCCCTTCTCCTCTCCCACTGTTTGTCTCCTTGACAATCTCTTTTCTTCTACACTGGCTCTTTACCGCTCCATCTTTCTTCCTTTCCTCTCCGCTCTGATTTCTCCTCCCTCCTGCACTTTGCCAAGCGCCTCCAGCTGAATCATGTCTCTGCATTCAGTGAGTGCAACTGCTTTTTTTCCCTCTCTTTCTTTGACAGCCCAAGCAAAAACCAGCGGTCCGAGGCGAAAGCTCTGGTTCCGTTAGGATCGGAAAGACATATGAGAATGATTGACCTCTACCCAGAAGGATTGTATTTTCTGTGTTGTTTTCTTAGCAAGTCGTTCCCAAACTTTTTAATGCCAAGGACCCTGAAATAGACTGGAATTAGACCACATGACTATTTGATAAGGTTGTTTTTTTTCCATAGGATCCCACATGGGATAAGAACTTATTTGCTTCCTTTTTTGCTGGGGACACTTTTGAACCCCTTTAAAGTCGACCAGAGGTTCCTGGATGCCACAACTGTTTCTATAATCTGGGCCTACGATGTCATTCCAGACAGAAAGGTTATACCCCCAAAAAGTACCCAATCCCCTGCGTTGTACAATTCTCCTGAATAAATTCCTCACATTTCATGCGAAGTGTACAGAAATACAGTGTTTTTCATTTAATAAGATACAAGAAATCTCACCTCTATTGTCTTTGTATATGCTTTATTTTCATACAAAAAGCTCCCTCTAGTGAGTAAAACATGAACTGGTAGAGTATTTTATGATACATACAAGATAGATTTCCTCCAGTTGATTTGTATACAAATTGGACCAATGGTTGGGAAGTTATGTTTAAAATAGCTCCCCCTAGTGACTAATATAACTATGGTACAAACCCTTGATGTCGATACTTTCTTTTCATAAAAAGGCTCCCCTTTGTGAGTAAAATATGCTATATAGAAGATAAATCTTCTTGACTTCATTCATTTGCACCATTTTGGTCTAAATCCGACCAAAGCTTAGGAAGTAAGCAAGTAAGTAAGCAAGTCTTTTGTTAAAAAAAAATATCCCCATAGTGAGTAAAATAGGAACTTTTAAAGTATAATTTGGTACATAGAAGATAGATTTCAAGTTGATTTATATGCAACTAATTTTGCAGAAATTGTAGTAATGGTCGGGAAGTTAGGTCCAAAAAAGTGTTTTTTCTTAAAAAAAAAAAAAAGTCCTCCGGTGAGTAAAATGTGAACAATTAAAGTAAAATATGATATTTTCCAGATAGGTCTCCTTGATTTTATTCATATTCACCAAATTCTGACCAAAAAAGAGCATTTTTTTGTGAAAAAACTCCACCCAAAGAGTAAAAGAATATGAACTATTTGAGTGAATATATGATGCATACAAGATAAATCTTCTCGAGTCCATTCATATGCACCAAATTTGGACTAAATCAAACAACACTTAGGAAGTTATGTCCGAAAAAAACAGTGTCTTTTTTGGAAAGGCTCCACTTAGTGAGTTAAATATGATAGATTAATCTTGAGTTTATTCATATACACCAAATTTGGACTAAATCGGACCAATAGTTATAATTATGGTCAGAAAACGTTTGGAGATAAAGCTGCAACCAGTGTCGGAAATATACAATCGACTTTTTCCAATTCAATGGAGTTCTTCTGCGCACGATGGCGAAGGGGGAATAAAATTTGCAAAATGATCCAGGGTACAGTTTTTGAGCTACGCTTTAACACGAAAGATCTGCTGTGGCAGAAAATCTCCATTCTCGTTGCCTGCTCTCTTACCGAGGAGACAACTGATGTTGGTGGTGCTCACAGAAAGACTTTCTAACCATCTACTTCGGTTTGAAATCTCAGGATCCTCTCCGTAATACATTTTAAGAACAGATTTTTCAGAGAAATGTCTAAATTTCCATAGATACCCATGCTTTTACGCCAAAAGACACCAAATATTTACCTCCACCTAAAAATAGTCCCCTTCAAACCGACCATTCGGTGCCGTGTGGGTTGGGTTTGCTAAAAGCCCTCTATGCCGCCACATCAGTGCCAGTCTGTGGATGGGACATCTCCACAGAACCATACAGGTCTAACCCATCAAGATTGTAGGAACACAGTTTAAGAAGTTTGACAGGAGGAATTAGCTCTTGGCCGACTTTCGAAGGAAATCTTTAGGATTGGATTCAGCCTCACGTTCAGGACCGCTGCACAGACCAGAACCTAAACTGTATACGACTTCTAATCAGTTATGAAAAAAAAACAACCCATGTAATGCCAAAGTCTTTTTCAGCGTTAAAGGCGCTTAAGCCTCTCTTACTGAGATGTGACAACCAGCCACGCTTTTTCAATTGCCTTCCATTATAAACCTCCCACAGGACCCACGGGCCGTCCTTTTGTGAGTTTTCCTCCCCCACCTGGTACTGTTTCCATCTCCCATGATGCATTTAAACAACTGTGGCAGCAAATGGAGCTGATTAGTCACATTAAAGAGCGCTAACAAATCCTCTCAATATTTACCTGATTAGGCCGGACCTCCGGGCCAGAGAGGCTGAGATGCAAGCAGAGAGAGAGAGGGAGTCTTTAATTTTCCCAGTGGGCAACGGCGGGGCATATAAAGCTGTGGTCCCTCTAATAGTTCTCTTCCACCAAGGCAGTTCCTTGGCTGGAGTCTGTACAAATTTGGAACCAGTTCTGTCCGTTTCCTCAGGGCATAGAAAAAGCTCTGAGTCGGTAAAACTGGTGCCAGAGTGGAACTAACCAATACTTGTGATGGCCATTTTTGAAAATGGCCACCTCTGAATTCATTTTTGCCTCTGCTTTAGTTTCATAAGGTCCATTATCACAACCTCCTCAGCCCAGAATCAGTGCCTATGGATCGTATGATGGCTCAGGTGCGAGTTTCCAACCGAATTCAGATACAGCTGCACCGTTACGTTCGTGCAGTGTCATGATATTTTACCTCTCTCAAGAGGCATAGTGCTCGAGCCCTTTTGGTCTTGATGAAACAGAAGAGAGGAGAGAAGGGGGGTGTTAGAAGGTCAATGGTTGACAGACAGTTTGCTGAGTCAGACTAATAACCATCGGAGAGAAGAGAGTGATGGCTATTTTGGAGCATGAAAATACTGATATTTGACCGAGCCCAAAACAGTATTTATAATAATAATGTTGATTCTTGATTGTACGCAGTTCAACCCACAGTTCCCCCCATGCCCGAGGAGCACTGAGCATCTCCTGGAGATAATTGTGGTTCTCGGTTGCTCAATGACACTTCGTTATGTAGACACCAGGGGTAGTCCTGGGGTCGAAACTGCTGGTCTTCCAATCGGGTGACAATCCCTCTTCCCCCTGAGCTCATCAATCTTCATTGGCATCCAGAATGATATTCAGTAGAGCGCTCCCTGAGGACCAAACAATCCTGCACACACCTGGTTTGCGCTCCTGACCAGGACGCTGAGGTTTGCAACGAGAGTGACGAGGATGGAAAAAATTTGTCAAAGGAAAGGAGAACGATGAGGGAAGTAGAACTGATGGTATGGAGATGTCACACCACCTCACCACACAGTTTTTCTGCCATAACTAAACAAACGTGACTAAAGTATCTATAGCAGGGAAAAATGGTTGCTTGTGTCTACATGCGTCAGCGATGTTATGAACTGGCTCCCACCCAGTGTCTGCTGTGATACCCTCCAGCCCCTGTTCAACCCTGCAACCGATAACTGGCGATAGAACATGGATGTGTGGACTTTCATGTGTAGGTGGGAGGAGAAAGCTCAGAGTGGCTCGAGTATTTGAACGACTGACCTAATATCTGATGTCATATGTCAGATTTTTTTAATGTCAAAAGTCAGATGATATTTTTGATGGGCGCCCCCATAGAACCAATGCACCGGTTTAATTTAACCCTTTGTGGGTCAGGAGGCCCTCCAGATAGCTAATTATGTCATAAGAAACTTTTAAAAATTAAAAATGACATAACATGTCCCCATTAAGAAGGCTTTGTATCGTAATTCAAGAAGATAAATTCAGATTAGATAAATTCAGATTAGATAAATTCAGATACATTCAGATAAAATAAATTCAGATAAGATAAGATACGATACGATACGACAACATTAGATAAGATAAGATAATATACAATGAGATACAATAAAATACGATACGATAAGACTTTACCGTTAACAAGGGGGAATAACAGTACTACAGAGGCGTACAAGTTGGGCAAGTACACAATGTACACAATGGACAAAATTGATGATAATATAACGTAATAATTATGTGGTAAAAGGCAAATTTGAAATCCAAACAGTTCCTTTCGAATATGAAAATAACGAGGATAATGATAAAAGATAAATACATTTTGTTTTTCTTTGTTATATCTAACAGAATTCATCGATATATTTTTGTCTAATAGAAACATTTCTTTTTTTTTTGCAGTACAGGTCACGACCAAGCAGAGGGCAGAAATGTGTTTTGAAAGTGTGGAGGAGGATCAACCGGACAGATGGCCCGACCCAGAAGCTGCATCTGGACAGACACCAGAGGACACAGCAGTGTGATTAGTGAATATATTTGTATCATTTCTCATTTGCATTAAAACAAGACTATTTTTTTAAACATCTCTTCCTTGAGGAAAAGACAATTTTCTAAGGCAGCAAGTTCAGACACTGAGAAGGAACAAAAGTTCTTGTACCACGAGTTCATGAAAACATCAGCTTTGAAACAAAAACCTCATTTTTTGTGGGAGAGGAGGGACAAACGTTGGTCGCATCGAGGCCAGGATTAAACACTGGATTCGATTTCGAGGCTGTGAGGACAAAGAGTCTGACCTCATCTGATTTCAATTGGAATCCAATAAAAGAGGGCGATAAAATAATGATAAAATGTTTGTGTTTAAAGAAGCAATGACTAAGGGCTCATAAAAATAGAGTCTTTCATCTCAGAGATATAACAGCATGATGTCATCCCCTGCATCAGGAGTTTGAGTTAATTCGATTTAAAAAGTCTGATTTGTTGTTGATTCAAGCCTGCCTGAATCTGAAGGGATGGGTCTGAAAAGTAGGAAGAAACTATTTCCCTGATATGAAGTATGATTTAATGCTCATTCTTCTAGTCTGTCGTCACATTTGGTTGAAATTCTTGGGTGTCACAAACAAATACTGTCACAAAATGTGCTGATTAACCATTACTTCGCTTTAAGGGTCTTAACCCTTTCCTGTCCTATGGAAAAATGATTACTTTGCATAGTTTATTTCCCTTAAAATGTATTAATTGAATATCTTAGACACTCTAAATTCACCGTAAAACGAAAAGTGTTTGGCCAAGCATGTTTTTAAGCAGTAAATAAATGATAATAATGTCATGATAAATAAATCATAAGTCAGTTTTAATTAGATTGACTCAATCTTCTGACACAGTGTTTTTTTTACATATGGATTTCTCAACAGCCATGGTTAATGCTACCTCCTTGGTGGCCCATTTGATATATGGTGCGCCCCAGGGCTCCATCCTTGGCCCCTTATTCTTACATGCTGCCGTTTAGTCACATACTAAACAGATTTAGTCACGTGGAACACATTTTTTTAATAAGAAATAGTGACTCAAAATGTACGAAACAAAACAGTTGAGCGGGATTTTAAATGGTTTTATCTACTATATTGTCTGCCTACTTGTGTACCCAAAAATACTTTTCTAATTTAATGCCTGACAGAGCAGGTAAAAAATATTTCATATCCTAATAATACATTAACACATTTCTCACTCTGGCTCCAACAGGTACTCACAACAGCAGACCAACAAGACCCGCCGTTCTGGACATGCTCTGACCCGGTTGTCTAGCCACCACAAATTTAATCATGTCAACTCCTTCTGCTCACCCATTTTTGCTGCTTCCAACATCAACTTCAGGAAGGAATGTTCACTTGATGTCTAATATATCCCACCCTCTGACAGGGGCCATATTAACACCATAATTAATGCGAATTAACTTCACTCGTCTGTGGTTATTATGTTATGGCTGACCGGAGTACGTGGATTTCCTGTCAGTGCTTTTTCTTGATTAAACTGCTTTCATTATAGAAGTTACGCTGTTAAATTTATATTTTAATATGTGAAGATTGTTGAGCTTCAGAAGCTGCATAATTTTCTGCTCGTTTAGACGCAGGACCTGCTGCTAAAGTCCGTCGTTTACCGTCATTCTTAAACGTCTGATTTGCTGCTGCTGACTCAAAGCACGTGAAACACTGTATGGAAAACAAAATGAAGACCGGAGGTCTGTGCTGCAGCTTGCTCAGCTGCTTTAACACAAACTAAGAAACCAGAAACATGAACAAAAAGGTTCTGATCCAAGATCCAAGGTTCTGGTCCACTCCAGCTCCGTCTGAAAACACACGTAGTACTGTTTGATTTTTAGGTCAGCTGTGTTTTGTCTTGCATCAGCAATCCTCCTAGATTTACCCACAGGACTCTTTCCTCTGCACCGCACTCCAAACAAACCGGCTTAAATGAAAAATATCAGCGCATCATCAGCTCCCATTATGCAGATAGAACCATTAGAACCTTATTAGTAACCTCGGTGGGCAGAGGATCGGTCCATTCAATCAGCCAGCCAGGCTAAATCCCCCATTTGCAAACTGGAAGAGGATTTTCAAACATGAAAATGATTGTCGTTCTCCATTTGGCATTAGAAGAATCAAGCACTTTTAAGCAAATGATTGAAACATGAAATCGGAAAAGGATGCATGAAGATTGGTTCTTCGTCCCACATACACCATGCAAAGTTATTGTGATAATTGTTGTCCCTGCCGGAAGGGGTATGTAAAAAATAAAATATGAACTTTTAAGGTAAAGAATATGAGATATATAAGATAATAATAATAATAATAATACATTTAATTTATAATGCACTTTACATTTGGATCAAATCTCAAAGTGCTAAGATAGATCTCCTCCATTGAATTCATATGGACCAAATTTTGAACTAAATCTGACTGGTTTAGAAATTATGGCCAGAAAACCTTTTCGAGATAAGTATTGTATTTTAATGAGTAAAATAGAATATATTCAAGATAGATCTCTTCAAGTTTATTCGTGTTCAGCAAATTTGGACTAAATTGGATGAATGGTTGGGAAGTAATGTCTGAAAAACAGTGTTTTACATTAAAAAAGCTTCCCCTTGTGCATAAAATATGAGTTATCGGGGTACAATATGAAATATTTAAGATCAGTCTCTTCAAGTTCATTCATGTTCACCAAATTTGGACCAAATTGGATGAATAGTTGGGAACTGATGTCAAAAAAAGAATGTTTTTCATTAAAAAAGCTCCCCCTAGTGGGTAAAACATGAACTATTAGAGTATATTGTGATACTGACAAGATATATTTATTTTATATGCACCAAATTTAGACTTAATAGGACCGAACAGTTAGTAAGCTGCGTCCGAAAAAACTATTTTTCTGATAATAAAACTCCTAGCGCGTATAATTGGAACATTAACATTAACATTAATTAGGTGAGAACATTAACAATAACAACTGTAAGTCCCTGTAAATACACATTTCAGATTTGAAATCACCTGAGTCATATCTTCTTACTGCTTTTCTCCGTTTGCTGCCGGTTGATGCTGTTGATTCAGGGATGCTGCTGTGTTCACTGTCTTCCACTGCAGTTTCTACAACGCTGCTAATAATATTCTCCTCTTGATCCACACTTCTCTAGCTAAAAGTTCCTGTTCGAAGCCAATATTACATTGTTATTAAACCACTCATAATTTTAGCTTCCTCTGCTTACTGTCTTCTTGTCCCCACAGTTTAGCTAACAACCCGACTACGTAGCAGGCTGATGGACGTCTGAAACAAAAAAAACTACATGAAAGGCTAAACTTATTTTAAAGCCCATTTAATTTATCTCATGGTTACAATATTTTCATTTCATTCATAATAGTATTTTGATGGTATTGTACGTTTTTAAATTAATCTTATTTGATTTAGTAAAAGTAGGCAATTTAATGGCGTAATAGGCATAATGGTATAACATTTGAAAATTATCCAGCTTAGTTTTTTGAGCTGAAATGAACATGAAGAATGTAGTGGATGGATTTCCTTGAGTGTGTATGGGCAGGGTTGAGTCATAAGACAAAAAAAGTATTTTTTGCAGCTCCAAATAGCAGGGCGGACACTGCAAGATTGGACCTTTTCCACAGCTTTGTACAGGGTCGGAACGTGAACCAGTCAAGCTGGAAAGATAGTTTGGCCATGTTTAAATAAATTTAGCTATTTTTAAGGTTGGCTGGGGGGAACATTTTTTCTGTCTGGATCTAATCTAGTCTCTTCCCCACCTGCCAAATACCATTTATAAAAATCTAGCTGCGTTTAAAGAATCCAAATGTCAGATTATGATCACATAAACCGTCAACTAATAAAGGCGTATTCTAACTGTCTCTATATGTGTAGTTTAAACCTAAGAAAAACACTGCTGGTGAAGTTATGGTATGGATTTGGACATGCACATTTTCTCTCTACGGCAATTTCAAAATAAGAGTAAAGCCTCTTTCAAGCACTCTTTTTCTGCCACAGGTATAATGGCTGGTCTGAGTCGGCTCGCCGCTGAGACGGCAGTGGAGGTAATAGAGACACCTCAGGCATCTGTAGCCCTTTTTATACAGCAATCATGCAATAGCTAGCTAGGCAACAAAGACGAAGGCTACGTTCACACTGCAGGGAAACTGTGGCTCAGGTCTGATTTACTGCACATATGCAAGTTCTTCATGGTAGTGTGAACAGCACCAACCACATGATTCTCATCTTTCCTTCCTACTTCCTTTTGTCGTTCTAAATACGACACAGGTCGGATTCTTTGTAATGCGACTCTGGTCTGAACCGTCCGATTGGAATTCATGCGATTTTGACATCATCTTCCATCAACATTCATCCTCCTCTGCATAATACGTTATAAATGAAAAGTGTTGGATGGTCAACTAGTAGATAGACAGCTAGTAGATGGATAGCAGTAGCAAGAGAGCTAGTAGCTAGAAAGTTAGAAGATAGACAGCTAGTAGATAGACAGCTAGTAGCTAGATAGCTAGTAGCTAGACGGCTAGTAGATATGAAGCAGTATTTAGACAGCTAGTAGATTGATAGCAGTAGCAAGAGAGCTAATAGCTAGAAAGTTAGTAGATAGACAGCTAGTAGCTAGACGGCTAGTAGATAGGAAGCAGTAGCTAGAAAGCTAGTAGATAGATAGCGAGTAGCTAGACAGCCAGTAGATAGACAGCAGTAGCTAGAAGGCTAGTAGCTACACAGCAGTAGCTAGACAGCAGTAGCTAGACAGCTAGTAGCGGTTGGCGGCTAAATTAAAGACAATAAATCAAAGACATTTTTTTAAATTTTGGATAGCTCTATGTCTAGAAGTTCCGTATTTCTGAGCAGAGGATGGGATCACAACTTTCAATCACTTTTAAAGTGAATGTTAAAAAACTTTTTGTAAATTACTTTTGCATAGAAACCATGAAAGCCCTGCTCGACACATATGTAAGACATCAAATCAAACGCTAGTGCCAAGGAGCAATATGTTATGCCTCGTTGGATAGTAGGAACCAAAGCTAGCCATTTAAAATAACACACCAGCGCGGCGCTCTTCTGCCATTTTGTCCAGTGTAAACACAAAACGGAGTCTTAGAAGAGGGCCTTTGTTGCAGCGTTTTTGCGCAAGAAAAGGGGCATAAGAGTATTTGAAACACTGGTTTCAAAGCCTGTCAGCCATGCCACTAAAAAATAATAAAAAAAACTTTTGTGTGTTTGAGCACACATATTCAATTTTAAGCTAGATTGTGGTCCATCAGGAGGAGGGACCTCCCCCAGGAGGCGGGGCTTCCCATGATGTCTGCAAAAAGTTATTCTAGTCCAAGAAAATGAATAGTCATTAGAATAATAGTTACCAGACGCTATAAGTACCATTCAAATTGCCTTCCGTTTTTGGGATTACGGTTCTGGATCTTGTCTTGCTCTTGCTGCCACACCAGAATTTAGGATTCCACACCTGCCAAATCCCATAGTGGAGCATATATTAGCTGTGTCAGACAGTCATTTAATGTGCACTGTAGTCTAATAAAGGGTGCATAGCAACTGTTGATATTTGTTTAGTTTCAGCTCAAACACCATAACTCCACTCTGTGTGGAAATATTGGTGCATTTCCTGTCGACAACCTTTTCAAAATAAGAGTTTGAAACACTGAGATGAGTATGAAGCTGACAACAAAGACTTAGATAGAGAGTTAAACTGCTTGCAATAGAGCCTGTTAGCCCCGCCCACTTACAGATAAATATAAACCTTTTGGTTCTATGCGTGTGTGTGTGTGTGTGGGTGTAGTGAACCTAATAACCAACACACAGGCAGCCTGGAGCAAGATGACCACTGCAGAAACAAATCTAAGTGTGTGGCAACTGTTGGATACGTCAGGATGGATTACGTTTTGCAGAAAAATCTGTGTGTGTGTGTGTGTGTGTGTGTGTGTGTGTGTGTGTGTGTTTGTGTGTGTTTGTGTGTGTGTGTGTGGGTGTATGTCTTTTGTCCCTGCCATCCCTGCAGCTGTAAATCTACTGCGTCTTTGACCTCTGGCCTGATTCCACGACCCCACCCTCGCCCTCTTGGAAGCGATCCCTAATACACCCATAACCCTTTGTGTGTTTGTGGGTGTGTTGCCATGATATAGTCATGCAATCTGAAACGGTCACAAACTGCTGTTGGAGCTCAAAACTAAATGAGATCAAGATGCAAACACACACACATTCACTTCCACCTGGCTCGCCTGAGTCCTTTCCACGCCGGCAAGCGTTCTGAGGTTCTGACTCATTCTCTCACTCAGCTCGTTCGTCCACCCCTCACTTCTTCTCTCCCTTCTGTTTCTGTTTCTCCTCCATTAAATGGATGTCAGTGCGTAGAAGTTTAGAGGTATCACTTTGAATAAATGGGAATATTCATAACTATGTTTTTGATCATTTAAAATGTTTGATTGTCAAACAGGTTGTCAAGGATTGATTTCATGTGGAAGCTTATTTCTTTTTTATGTTTATATTCATGGGATACGATTCTATGTAGTTTTTTTATCAATCGTTCATTGAAAGTTTCTCTTTTACCTGCTGGATTAATGGAATCTCTTTGAAGCTTAAATAGCATAGTCAAAGTTTGTTCCTAGATTATTGGAGTTCAGCAGAGGGACTCAGGCTCTCTTTTGGATGAACATGTGGCAAAAAAAACCAAACACATCAATCAATCAGATGATGTTCAGTCGGCTGAATTCCTTCCGGTGCTCTCAGGCCGACATTATAAAGAACGATTGAGGTAGAACAAATAGTTACTCCCAGTCCTTTGTTCCTTCTGCTAACAGGCTGCTAAAAATAGACAATACTAATTTTAAATGACTGTTATTTCGGAGTAAACCTGGCTTATGTAGTATTTACTTTACTTACCTATTTATAAAAAATGTTGTTTTAATTTATGACCTTTATTCCATGCAATTTGGCCCTCCTACTGTCCCATGCTTTTTAATCTCCCTCCCCTGACATTTAACTCTGGCTGGTTGTCTGTTCAGGTTCAATGTACAGACTGAGAAAACAAAAGATGAATTCTCATCCTGGGATAAATTAAGTTGTCTGAAGCTGATAGTGTATAATTTGGTAAAATTAATATGACGTTTTTTAACTTCAGCTAAGAAAAAGCCCTTTGTGTCTCCAGGTGGGGCGGGTCTTTGTCCATAAAGTTTTCCATGGTTGTATGGAAAACTTACAACCTCACAATTTCTCCTCTCCATGATAGGAGAAATTTTCCGTTTCTCCTATCATGGAGAAACTGAAAATTGGCTCTAAAGAAGGCTTTTCTTTCTTGTTTTAGTTGGAAGTGACACAAAGACAACGGAATGCACTTAGCCTCTAAAAAATACAAAGAAGAAAGCGATGAATAAGTTGTAAACCCAAATTTTGACAAATGGAGGATCATACTTATTATCTAACACATGAAAAAAGCAACAGCGCGTGAAACGTCTTTGTAAAATAAGGAAAAACCTCAAGACCCCGACTCGTGAAACCATCGAGAGGTAAATGGTGGGGCCATCGCAATGGTTTCACAAGTAGGATCATGATGTTTCCCTTCTTTTCAGGCTAAGTTTAGGTTTAAGTTAGGGTTGACCCTTAAACTTTACTCTGCATTATAAATATGTTCAACATGCAAATGTTTGGTGTCATTTTTTGCAGTGCAACATCACCTCTATGACATGTCAGTTACTTATCAATTTTAACAAACTGTATTGGTATACCTAACCCAAACATAAGTACGGTTAAGGTCAGGGGTCGTCCAGCTTAATATTAGTCTTCACATGACTGGCAACTTGATGCCTTAGTAGATGATGACTTAATTTTTAAATCTGAAGGTCTCCACAGATTCTTGAATAGGGAGGGTTGAGCTGAGTTGTAATGGCGATTATGCTCTGCCCCTTTAAGAGCTCCTTGTTGTCTAGTCCTCTCCGTCTCTCCTTTAGCTCCCTAACTTTAAGAGCCACAAACATTCTGAGTATAAACACCCTCTCTTTTGTTTTCCCCGGCACACACCCTCGCTCCGGTCCCTCTAGCTGTTTTCACTCCCAATATGGTCCTGCGACTCCAGCGCAGGCAGCGATTTACGACCCGTCACCTCCCATAAGTCGGAAGGACTGGGGAGCCTGTGCCGGAGATACAGCAGATAGCCAGAAAACAAAGAGACTGTATCGATGTGTGTTTGCGAAGCGAGACAAAATGAAAGAGGTCGCAAAGGTTCCCAATCAAGTAGTTTGTGACAGATGGAGAGCTTTCGTAGTCGGCTAAGAAAGTTCCTCTCAGTGTTTCCAGCTATAATTTTTGGCTCCCATGCACTCAAGATATTCTTTAACTTCAGGAAAATAATGCGTAAAAACATTTCCAAATGATGCATAGTCAATCTAGGTTTTGCAAATAAAAGAGAGAACTGAGCATAAGCAAAAACTTGGCACATTGATCCCGGAGCTGATGGTCTACATTAATGCACAAAGTTCAAGCCGTTTTGCAGAGATTTATTATGGGGTTGCGATAAAGCTTGGAGTCATGCAATAAAGAAAGGTTTAAAAGGAGAATTTGAGCCGGCACTCCCACGCGAAACTTCCTGCCTGATAAAAGCTTACATATTTCAAACTCATTGACTTTATTTGAAGTTAATATATTCAATGAGTTTATTACCCCACTATCCAATCTCCGCTGTTGTGATTTATTTATGTAAAAAACAGCATCATCTGCAGATGACATATCCACCAAAACAGTGTACAACTAATTCATCAGAGTATGACAGATCCTCCATTCTTTTGGCGAACCTAGAGTTGTATATTATTATTGTGGATAAATGTTAATACGCCATAACATTATAACCACTGACAGGTGAAATCAGAATAACATTGATTATCTCGTTACCATGGCGCCTGTCAGTGGGATGGATGTAGTAAACAGTAAATGGATATTCAGTCCTGATCTTGATGTGTTGAAACGGAAAAATTAGCATGTTAAAATAGCAATGATGAAAAAATGTGGCCTGGTCTAGTCAGTTCTGGAGATGCTCTGACCCAGTCCTCTAGCCATCACAATTTGACCCTCAAAGTCACTCAAATTCTTACATTTTACCCTTTTTTACTGATTTCAACTCATCAACTTCAGGACAAAATATTCACTCGAAGTTTTATCCTACTAACTAACAGGTGCCAAGATAATCACTAATTCAATTTGTCGGTCAGTGGTTATAATGTTATGGCTGACCGATGTATGCTAACTAGGACTAGAATCACAGATCAAAGTTATTTCAAGTGGGGATCCATAAGAAATGTTGTCTTGTGAAGCCTATAAGATGTCACGGCATTGCCAAAGTAGCATTTTTTAAAGTTCAAGCGCCCTCTGGTTTTAATTAAGTAACTGTTGTTGTTTTTTTAAATCTTGATGTAAGTTAACTAAGTAAAATTATCTAAAACATGAAAGGTGACCAGTTAAAAGGTCACATATATATATATATATATATATATATATATATATATATATATATATATATATATTGTATTTATTAAAAAAATATCAAAAACTCCAAACATAAAGTAAATTAAATCATGTGCCTTTAAATAAAACCACTTCCTTCTTCAAGTCTCCACCAGCTCTGCAAATGTCGAGTCATCTACTTCGGGACAGGTGAACATCTCTGGTACACATCTAGCTCTGCAGGTACGCCCAGTATTCCTGCTTGTGGGAATGAGATACGACCAGCTGGACTCAAGTCAGTCAGCAGCTCTTCAAAGGGTCATGAGTTTTACTGCAGCGGGCTAAAGGTCCGAACATTCATCCCGCTGTAATTGAGTTGGCCCGATGTATGATGATGTAGGTTTGCCTGTGCACACACGTGCACACACGTGCACACACGTGCACACACGTGCACACACGTGCACACACGTGCACAGGTACAGGTACACCGGGGCACATGTGCCTACTTTTACACACAAACTCAGCTGTGTGTGCAGAGACTAACAATCTTGCCTAAACACACTTTGAAAGGAACATATTGGTCCTCATCTGTGCCAAAGCTCCATTGACCCATATTTCACCATGGCCCAGCAGTTAAACGCCTCTCAGTCTGTCTCCAGCCCTCATCTGACTCTCTCAGGAGGTTCATCGCTGCTTCTATCTGCTGACTGAGGACCAATCTTTCTCTCACAATAGGTGGGTAATGATTTCTGCTTAGCAAGAGTTTTCAGCAGCGCTGAGTGAGCATTCCTCCCTTCCCTCTCTATTAAGACAGATTACAACTCTGAAAGTCTGTTCATTTGACATCTGTCTCCTCAGTCATTGGTATGAAAATCCACCCATCCATCCATCCATCCATCTATCTATCTATCTATCTATCTATCTATCTATCTATCTATCTATCTATCTATCTATCTATCTATCTATCTATCTATCTATCTATC
>VRLP01004439.1:0-48840 GCA_009660295.1 Lophius piscatorius
TCCACAGACGACTGACACATTTAAAAAAGGACTTAAAACTTTCCTTTTTAGCAGAACCTATAACTTTAATTAACATTGCTGCTTTTTGTCATGTTTTTATATAGTTATTATTTTATTTTTTATTGATGCTTTTATCTGCTTTTACTTTGTAGCACTTTGAGATTTGATCCAAATGTAAAGTGCTTTATAAATTAAATGTACTATTATTATTATTATTATTATTATTATTATTATTACGCTTTACTGAAGTGTTCCTGAGATCATATAGGGTTCATAAACCTTCATAAACCTTCCTCATTCATTCTTGTATCTGGTGTTCCGGTGAAAGAGTGCCCAGGACTCACGGATGTACTGATGTCCTCTGATTAGCTTTGCCTGAAGATGACATTTCTTTTGTGTTGTAATGTCATTCCAAACCAATCAGGGGCAGAGTAGGGGGGCTCAAGGCACCCTCATTGTTGGATTTATGAAAAAAGAATATTGGATTGGTACCTTTTTGAAAAGAATTTGATCCCATGTCACGCCCCACTGTCCACAAACCTTCATTGAAATCCATTCATTGATTTTTGGTGTGACGTCGCAATGTGGCTATTGCTGTCTATGTTCCCTTGATTCCTGTGATGTTTATTTGGGCTGGAGTTAAGTGCTCAGTTTCAAGTGTCCCTTTGATTCCAACTCCATCCCTTTTGGGATGGAGTTGTGGGCTCAGTGGGCTTAACAGAGACACTGAAATGGAAGGCCGTGGAGACGACCGACCACAGAGTATTTGAAAAATACTCATAGAGGGGTTTTTTGGGGGAGATTTTTTGGTAGATTTTAATGCTGGCAGGAACTCAGACATTATTGGAGAAATCTGCATGAATTTTTCCTAAACCTCATGTACTGCTGTGCCTTGGTGGAGGTTTGCGACCTCTGAGTGTTTTTTTTTAGTCTTTATTCTGTTTCTGTTTGTGCTTATGTTAAAAATAACTTCTAGTCATTTAATAGTCAAAATATTATATTATTATGTTACAACTGCTTTGGTTTCATGGTACCGACATGGATGTGGCCAATACAGAACACTAACCAAAGTTTTATCTTTTTTAAGTTTTAAGTTTTATCTTTACAATATTAGCAGTGTGTAAACGTTTCAACATTGTTAAAATTGGAATACAAATTTGAAAAAGAGACACGAATCATCATTAAGTGACACCAAAACCCACC
Organism: Lophius piscatorius; assembly: GCA_009660295.1. Taxonomy (NCBI): domain Eukaryota; kingdom Metazoa; phylum Chordata; class Actinopteri; order Lophiiformes; family Lophiidae; genus Lophius; species Lophius piscatorius. The sequence continues at coordinate 1,204 of VRLP01004439.1, forward strand.
AAAAGGGCGATGACTGCCCCCTTACCTTCATTCATGATCTGACATTTCTCCGACAGCACAAGTAAACGGGAGCGCACTGGAGAGAACCATAAACTCAGGCAGACGTGTGTTGAGGATGAATAAGATCAAAGAGTGAGGATAAGTTAATGTGATGCAGCATCATAGTAGCTCATCTTCGGCTGCTGAAATCCCACCTTAGGGAAACATACCTCCCACAGTGTGAGGATTAAGGCCATGTTTGGAGAATAATACACAGTGCAGACTGCGCTTACGTAAGCTGTCAGCCTGTGAGCTCTGAAGGCAGATTCGGCCTGGATACACCAGCAGCCTGCAAACATGATACTGGGAGGGAACTGCTGGAGTTGTCAAGTGCACCTCAACAGTTTCTCACCATAGAAACTCCTCACACACACATCACTGTGCATCAGGTTCCAGGACAAAGGATTTTTTTGTTATCGCTGGCTGTTTTTGAACATCCTCCAAGGAGATTAAATGATCCATTTGATTTGTTTGTCTGTGTGTCTGTATTAGGCCAGAAACAAGTAAATCATTTCTATAAGAAATCCACTCAGCAGAATAGGAAACGCTGTCTCGTTAAGAACAGTTGTTTTCTTTTCACCAGAAGTAAAGGATGTATCCGAGTCCAGGTGTATGTTTTCCTGCTAAAATAATCAAATACATGTGTTGTATATAAATATAAAAGTTACTTATGGGGAGATGTGACCCTTTTTTAATGAATGCACAGTTTTGGCAGAGATTTGCGGTCTCCAAACGCACGTTTGTTTTCATAATTATATTTTTTTCCGAACTATCCACAATGGAGGTTTCGAATAACTTCAATTTTAGTCTGGAAAGATCAATCCAGTGGAATGTATACAGAAACACTGTTCTAGATGGAGCAAATATTGTTTGAATGCACTAAATTTGGTCCTGCTGATCTTCAGGATCACTAATGCTTTCTCTAAAGACTAGGAACGACTCTTTTTATGGAGATCCTTCCTGATCCTCCCTGTAAACTGTCTCAGGGCTCTTTAGCTCTAACCCTAAACCTATAAACAGCAAAACTTTATCATCAATACATTTAATCGGGGTTTAGTAGTGATAGCGCCGTGCTCTTCTCCTTGAACTTCATAGGGAATTCAATAGCACTTAATTATGATTAAATCACAATTTCAGGCGGTGTGGAGCATGTGTAGTGAGTAGACGCGTCCAGACCAGCTCCTGCTTGTTTAATCAAAATAGTTGGGCAAGGTGGTTTACTTAAAATTTTTTTGGACACTCATGTTTTACTTTAATAGCTAAAAATGGCAGTGAAGAGTGGCTCACGTCAGGAACGAGCGGACAAAACCCGTACAACGAGACTCACGGACAGGGATAATGCTAACCTGCAGCCCCAAAGTGGAGATGCAGCTAACGAGGACGGCGAACCCACCCTGTTGTCGGTGGTCAAACTTATCGAGTGTTTTTGTAATAGACTCGCACTTCCATGGGCACTCTTCAGTCGACCATCGTCTCATTTGCCTCTCGTCTCTCAGATGTCGAAAGTTCTCCTCAAGACGTTGACAACAGACAAAATTGCTAGGTTTCTCCTTGAGGCATAATACGATTATTGCCATTAGTATTATTATTGTTAGTGTCAGTTGTATTATTGTTTCTTCCTCTTCAAATACAATTATCATTATCTTATTTATTTATTTTTTATTACCTTTAATTCGGGTTAATGTTTCCGGTTTTCTTTCCATTCCCTTTTTGAGTGTTTGTGATTTTGAAGCTCTGCTAATGTTAATATACTTACGATTGGAGCACTGGTCTGGTGCACACTTAAGATGCACTGTTGTAGCTTAGGGTTTAGGTGTTTAGTTTGGGGAAGTATCTTTGGGGTGGGCTGGGTTCTGTTCTTAGGTTTCTATCTCCCACACGTTTGTATTTTTACTATGTATTTTTACATTTTCTTTTTTTCTTTTTACTACAACAGTCCCTACTGGGCTGCTGCAGAGATTTGGATCTTTTTGATACTTGGAGGACCCTCCACTCTAAAGAAAGACAATATACTTTTTATTCTAAGGTCCACAAATCCTCCTCAAGGATTGATTGCTTCTTTACACTTTGTTTACATCTTGTTCAATAGGTAATATTGTTATTTCTGACCACTCCCCATTGTTTTTGGTATTGTCCTGCAAAGAACAACATCCTCCAATACAGTGGTGTTTTAAAAACTCTCTACTTAAAAATCCGGATTTCATTCACTATTTCACAGAACAGATCAAGTTCTTTTTGGCAGAGAACGATACTCCAGATATATCTCCTAATGTGTTGTGGGAGACAGCCAATGTGGTATCACGTGGAATTATAATATCATTTTCTGCTCATCTTAAGCGAAGGTGGTTGGCAGAAGAGCAGGGCTTGGAACAAAAATCCCAAAAGTTACAGAGAGAATTTGATATTAAACCGTCAGGTGACTTCAGAGATCACTTCCAGGGCTATTGATACACTTATGACTTCAGAGGCTCAAAAATCCCTATTCTTCGCTAAACACAGAATGTATGAGTTTGGGAATAAATCCTGTAAATACATGGCTTATTTGGTCAAGAAAAAGGCCGACTCTCAAGCTATTCCATTGGTAAAAGATGAGTCAGGCGGAAGAGTATATTCTAGCAGAGACATCAATAGGTGTTTCCAGGCTTTTTATGAATCATTATATAAGTCAGAAACTGAGTCTCAGTCTGATGCCTTGATGCAATCATTTTTGTCCACTGTGAACTTACCTCAAACTTCTCAAGCTCAAAAAGATCTTTTAAACAAGCCTATTTCACGACAGGAAATTATCATAGCTATCAACAATCTTCAGAACAACAAAGCCCCCCGGGCCCGATGGTCTGACTCCTGAGTTTTTTAAAGCCTTTCAGAATTTGCTTGTTGACCTTCTATTTAGAATGCTGGCCCACTCATTTGATTCCGGTTGCCATGATGAAAACTAACATTACATTGATCTTGAAGAAGAGCAGGCCACCAGAGAATTGTTCTTCGTATAGGCCTATTGCATTACTTGACGTGGACAGAAAACTCTTAGCAAAAATTCTGGCTAAAAGATTAGAGCATATTCTACCAGACCTAATATCAATGGACCAGACTGGATTTATTTTGGGTCGTAACTCTTGTAACAATATCAGGAGGCTGCTGAACCTCATTCACCATGGCACAAATCTGAAATCTAAAGCTGTGGTTGTCTCTCCCCATGCCTAGAAGGCCTTTGACAGAGACGCAGGGCCTTATTTACTGAACGTTCTTGCACAATTTAATTTGGACGTTTAATTTAATAAATGGGGCACTCTTTTATATGATTCCCCATGGGCTTCTGTTCTTACTAACGGGTAGAGGTCCCCTACGTTTCCAATTGGGCGTGGTACTTGTCAGGGGTGCCCATTGTCTCCTCTTCTGTTTGCGCTCCTCATGGAGCCCCTGGCAAAGGCTATAAGGATCAATAATTTAGTTTCAGGTATCAATGCTGGTCCCCAAAAGCATACAATTTCCCTTTATGCAGACAATGTTTTGTTATTTTTGAACAAACCTGCGATTTCTCTTTTCAGAATCATTGAGATTATTAAGACCTTTGGTCGGTTCTCTGGATATAAGATAAATTATTCTAAATCAGGAGCCATCCCTTTAACACATAACACCTCCTGGTCTACATTCAGCCCTGCCCCTTTCCGATGGTCCCCATCAGAGTTTATATACCTTGGCATATTCATCACTCCATCTCTGACTGGTCTCTACAAAGCTAATTTTATACCTTTTAATTCGCAAAATCAAAGATGATCTGGCACGTTAGACTTCTTTTCCATTATCTCTTCTTGGTGGGGTTAAATCTTTTTAAGATGAATATACTTCCTCCATTGCTTTATGTCCATTAGATGATTCCAGTTCTTCTGACCAGAATCCCTCTCCCTATTGAACAATTCGTTATCATCCTTTCTATGGAAAAATAAACGGGCCAGAATGAAATTACAGAAGCTGCAACTTCGACCAGGGGAGGGTGGGATGGCGCTGCTGAATATTAAGTATTAACAATAGTCTTGCCTAGGCCGCTATATTTGGGAATGGTTCAGGATTGACCCCCGATCAACATGGCTGGGTTTGGAGGCTGCCCCTTTTGGTTCAGTTCCTCTCCGTAATATTATATATGTTTCTAGAAAATGGGTCTCATGGAAAATAAAAGGCATTTTCCTTCTTCTAAATGCATTAAAAATATGGATACGAATTAGGATGATAGATTCTCAGGCGGACTCTCTCTCTCTCCTTAATCGCCGGGTCTTGAAGATTGTGCTTTTCTCTTATGGTCAATGAAGGGTATCTCAACAGTAGAAGACTTGGTGGATAACGGCACGGTTAAATCTTTCACTCAGCTTAACGAGTAATGTGGCCTTCCAACAAAACACTTCTTTAGGTACTTGCAAATTCTTAGCTCGAAAGACAAATACACACCCCGTAGGGTTTTCTTGTTCTGCTGTAGAAGAAGTGTTGTTGAATACAGAGGGCGTGGGATATTTTAAATTGACTTGGGATGCGAACTTGGGGATAACTATATTGGAAGATGACTGGGGAGAGGTGTGGTTGAGATCCTTTGGCTTTAATTTAAAATTACACATAGGCCTCACATTACGCCAGTGTTACGGAAATAGTTTAACCCAAATTTTTCTAAATATTGTGATAAATGTAAGATCTCTGAGGGCTCGTACTTTCATTGTATTTTTGAATGTCCCTTTATTGAGAAATTTTGGGGGTCTGTTTGTAAAGAAATTTCAGTAATATTTGCTACAGACCTTGACATCAAGCCTTTATCTTGTGTCCTTGCACTACATTCGGCTTTAAACTTCAAACCTTTTATATTGAAACTGCTTGATGTTCTGTTATTTGCGGCCAGAAGATGCATTCTGATCCAGTGGATTTTGGAATGACCCCCCACACTTTCACAATGGCTGTAGGCTATAATGGAGATCATACCCCTGGAAGCCCATACATGCTCCCTCTTTAGTGTACATTAGGGCAGAGCGGGCCCGAACATCGGAGAAGAGTCTCTTTGGACTCATCTGGAAGAACGTTCCCCAATCTGCCTTGACTTGTGGCTCCATCGAGCTATGATGTATGGTATATCATAGTTGGCTGTTTCCTTTTTAGTTTTTTATTTAGGTATGTTTTATTTATCTCTTTTATTAATTTTTTATTTTTTTATTATTTCATTCATTAAGTTAGACATTTGTTTTTCAGGTATCCCCGTATTTTCACCAATTTATTTATATATTTACATTTATCCATTTATGTCCCATAGTATTGAGTGGGGGAGGAATATTTGATATAATTGACATAATTACAAACATTACATTGCATAATTTATTTACTTATTTATTTGATATGAATATGTTTACTTCTTGCATTTTTAATTTTGTTTTTCAAACCGTGTAGGAGCTGTGCCAAGTGTAGTTTGTTGTTTGTAAAAAAAAAAAGTCATTTGTTCTGAAATCTTTCTTGCACTGCATTTGAAAATAATAAAAAAAATTTTTTTTTAAATTCCAATTTCAAAGCAATTTTATTTCCTGATGTAAAATAATTCATTAATATTTCCTTCGAATCATCAACAAATGAGAACAAACTGTAAAATGTAAGAAGTGTAAAATTTGTGAGGAGTAGAGCTTTCTGCAAATCGAAGAGAAAACTCGAGATAAGGCATTATCCAGGAGAATAAGAGATGAATCTAATAAACTAGACCCTGCCTCTTCTGAAAAAATGTCCACATTCCAAGGTGTGGAAGGTTGTAAGATTCAGAGTAGACCATGAAAGGCATTAGTATGTGTATTGCTGCTAACGTTTTGCCACAGTAGCAGCAGTGCAAGACAATACCACAAAAATTAAACCATAAAATCACCTTTAACGTAACCACAAAGTGTGGAGCCATGTTTAAATCAATGCACCAGGTTACTTAGTTCATTATCTGTGTAAACCATTACTGTCCAATAGGGGACTCTGTGATCCTTCCTCTGACTGAGATTTGTGAAAGTAAGAATCTCTGGCCCTGACCATGGCTTTGAAAGATCAAAGACAACATGCATGACATATAATGCGGTGTATTGATAAATACACATAAATACACAACATTGTGTGTTTAGAAAAATTGACATATATGTATTTCAGAGAATTATATCGTCTCATACAAATCTGTGCACTTGGTTGACTAGTTTTCAACAACGTTACATCGTACAAAGTGTGGCTCCAATATGACTAAATATCATATGTATTGCTGTACTTTGCACCATCATTAAAAAAAAAAATTATTTGAACTTTTATATATTCCACACTATATTCCACACTAGCGGAGCGTTTCTCTTTTTCCGTAATACGCTGTTTTTCTGACATCTTTTCACGATCAGATTCAATTTGAGGAGTTCAATCAGGGAGTTTGCTGTACAACTTATGAGATTGGGGGCTTTTCGGGGACATGCGCTTGCTGTCGGGGACAACAGCATAGCCCTATTTAGTTTTTGAGTTCCTCAGCCGGTTGCCACACTGTTTCAGAATGAATAGGCCAAAACCAATCCCTCCATCCCTCCATCCATCAGTCCACCCATCCTCCGCTACAGCTGTCAGTGCTATTATGGCTCATTGCTTCACTCCATCTATGCTGTGTGTATTGTTCCATCCATCTCTCCCTCTATTGCAACCCCCTTCTCTCAGTGAAGATGAATGGTTTGCGCTCACTCGTCGCCCTAAATGACTGAGTGCTGATGCAAGGGAAGCTGCAATTACATTTTGAGTACAGAGATGATGATGATGATGATGATGGTCACTTTGTATTAACAGCTCACTGGTTATCAGGGTCAGAATCACTGTTAGGAGGGCAGAAAAGATGAACCGGCTCAGCCATTGAGACTTAGAGATGGTTTGTCTGCCTACAATCTGAAAAGTTGTCAAAAGGTTAATAATAATAATAATAATAATAATAATAATAATAATACATTTAATTTATAACGCACTTTACATTTGGATCAAATCTCAAAGTGCTACAAGGTAAAAGCAGATAAAAGCATCAATAAAAAATATAATAATAATTATAGAAAAATATGACCAGAAAGCAGCAATGTTAATTAAAAGTTATAGGTTCCGCTAAAAAGGAAAGTTTTAAGTGCTTTTTTAAATGTGTCAGTCGTCTGTGGAGCCCTGAGATGGTCAGGGAGGGCATTCCACAGACGAGGGGCAGCAGAACATTAGGCCCGATCACCCATGGTGCTGAGCTTAGTCCGGGGAAGGAGGAGGCGGTATGACTGGGCAGAACGGAGGGATCGTGTTGAGGTCAGTGGGGTGAGTAGTTCTTTTAGGTAGGGGGGTGCGTTACCATGGATGCACTGGTGAGTGAGGAGAGAGATCTTATATTCAATCCTGGTGGAGATGGGAAGCCAATGAAGGGAATGAAGAACGGGGGTGATGTGTTCGTGTTTACGTACTCTCATCAGGATCCTTGCAGCACTGTTTTGAACATACTGAAGTCGTTGAAGACTTTTATCAGGGATCCCGGTGAGAAGTGCGTTACATTAATCCAGTCTGGGGGAGACAAACGCGTGAACCAGCTTTTCAGCATCACTCAAGGTGAGTGAAGAACGGAGTTTGGAAATATTTCTAAGATGGTGAAAGGAGATCTTGCAGATGTGGGATTCAAAAATGAGCCCTTGAACTTCCAAGGGAAATGTATTCTGTTCTGTCAGTGAGGTAGGATTGAAACCAGTTTAGGGCGGTGGCAGTGAGTCCAGTGGTGTGATGTAGGCGGTGTAGGAGTATTACATGGTCAACTGTGTCGAAGGCAGCAGACAAATCAAGGAGAATCAGGAGGGAAGGTGAACCAGCATCTGGTGCCATCCGTAGATCGTTTGTGACTCTAAGCAGAACTGTTTCTGTGCTGTGGGCGGAGCGGAAACCAGACTGAAAGGTTGTATTCTTGGGCCAAGGCAGAGCTGATTATTTTATAAGGCAGATCAGGTCTCATTTTTTAAAAAACTTTTTAAAATATTGCAGTAAAGCTTTTTCTACTTTCATAACATTTTTGAAAAAAAGACCAATGAAAATAAAAAATACCCTGTCATCGACAAATCATGACATTCCACCACTATGTACTGTTGGGTCAGATCCAGATCATAGCCGGGTTATCTTACTCTAAACCTCTAAACTGTGGTAGAAATAATGTGTTTAGATAACAAAGGTGTTGCAATGTCAATATGTCTCCACACTGTGTAACCTTTTTTGTAATGCAGTTAATAACAGTTATTTATTATACTATCACCATCACACTATCAAAGACCCCTGGAATCTTCTCAGTAATTTCTTGTATTTCTTTTGAAATACTTTTGGATATTTGAAAATCCATGGCACTAATGAGCTCCTTTCAAGGACCTCTGGAAACCCATCCAGGACCACTGGACCCTTTCCAGCTAATTCTACACAATCACCAAGGACGACTAGAGGCTGAGCTGCTATCGCCCTTGTGACATCCTTTCGAGCCAAACACCTTTAGGTCCCTTCTCACGGACAGTTCGATCCCTAAAATGCTATAAGATACTCTGAAAAGATAATAAAATCCAATGAACTCTCTTCTTTACTGGTGGAATAATTCAGGAACCTCAGACAACTTTTAATGGCCTGCTGTTATTTCCTCAACACTGTTTGTAACCAACAAGTACCTCGAAAAAACTCATTTAGGATACTTGGAGTGTCCTCAAGCATCTGCAGAACCTTCATTAGGATATTTAGTACCAGCTGTAGGACCTCTACAACTACCTTGCTTGAAAACCCAAGAACCTACTCAAGGATGTCTGGAACATACAGCAGGGAGCCTTAAACCTTTTGGAACTTTAATTATACTCTAGTACAACCCATGTGACCGCTTCCGTGGCCCACAGGTCTTCTTCTTCCTCAAGAAACCACATAATTTTCTTTATAGACAGTGGTGTGTGTTTAAGAAACCATGGAGCGTAAAACAAGAAATTTAGAAGTGATTGGTACTCTTTGTATTTAAATGGTCCTAACCCAGTCAGTCATTCAGCATCATACACCGAACAACATAGAATCATCTCAGTCCAGTTTTGTTTTCACTCATCCCTCTTCTTCTTCTGCCTCATTAAGTATTCAGACGGAGCCACTTACGTGAGCCAATCAGATGTCTGCAGTTATTTAGAGCTGTCCCACTGACTCGGCAGCTCCCTCTGAGAAATCCTCTGCTCCCAAAATAGAAAGAGAAATCTTACATAACGCTGAGGGAAAATGCGGTGCGGTTGGGGTTCTGGGATATAAAAATCATTACTTTGATATGAATAAAACAGTTAAGATAAATCTGACCTGAGAACAGCAGTTTCAGAGTGAACCATCATGAGATGGGGACAAATGTTCTATCTATCTATCTATCTATCTATCTATCTATCTATCTATCTATCTATCTATCTATCTATCTATCTGTCGGTCGGTCGGTCGGTCTGTCTGTCTGTCTGTGTTTCTCTCTCTCTCTCTCGCTCTGTCTCTCTCTCTCCAATTATGCACCTTGGCAATAAATATGTTAAAACTATTTGAAACCGCTTTGGTGAGATGAAATGAGATGAGTATTTAGTTTTTGCACCCACTTCTCAGATCAGGCTCTGTGGACATGGTTTATTTGTTTACTTAACTGAATTTTGTGGACACAACTGGCAGCAACTGGCTCACAAAACTTCACTTCAGACAAACTGACCCAGAATGGAACAGACTTTGTTCAGTTCGGTCCATCAGTCACTATAACTCAGACTCATCGTCAGAGAGTCCGAAGTCCTGACGTTAGTCGCGACCGGGAGGGAAGCCCTGCTACGATTGTTGTCAAAACACACCTTAGGATATTTGAAAGGTTACAGTTTCTATTTTCCACATGCCTGTATTAGATTTACCCATAAGGTAGAGGTTAGAATCTTTGGTGGCCCCACAAACAATATTATCAGGATGCGATATAACCACAATATCAAACATTTTCCTTTTTGCTGTGTTTCACAACATAATATATTGCAACTTTTAGTTTTGCAAATGCAGATTAATTCCCCGCAGAAACACTTAAGCAGCCTCTGTTTTATCCAATCAGATTATTTTCTTAGTCTTTTCTTCACTCCAGTTAAATTAATGAGTTGGAACTGCATCATCAAGCAGACAGACTGAGCAACAAATCATAAAAACATATCATGACATAAATGTTGCTGCCCCACTGGACTGTTTGTATTACAGTCTAATCAAGCTTAACGGAAAGCAAACATGTTAGGACTACTGGACGGTTACAGGTATGCTGTGTTAAACAGTGCATTTTGTGTAGCAGGGATAAGGAACCGTTTCTGTCACAAACTGTATTGATGCTTTGTGCGTCATTAATTCTTTCGACTGTACTCAAGCTTTCCTGAACATGAGCCTTCCGTTTTGTAGAGACGCTTTACTTCTATGTCCATGAAAAAAGAAAGATGAAAAAAGAAATGTTTCTGAAGAAAGAAAAGAGTTGTGGTCACATACCTTGGTTCCAGTGTCGTTTTCCACTATTTTGTCAGGGTATCCGTCCCAAGATGTAGGTGATAGATTGGGAGATATTTTTGTGTGTCCAGTGTTGTTCAGATATTCTGAAGTTCTAATTGTGCACTAGCTTTGCTGTCCCTGGGTAACGCTATCTTCTGTGGCTTCTTAACCTTAATGTTTGTACTATTCCCAGCGTATAGCATACGTGACTTGGTGTCCCCTCCATCTTTGTTGTCCCTTCTTTGTCAAAAATACTAAAGGCAGACTACATTTACCTGTTTATTTTTTCAAGTTTTTTTTATTAACTCCTTCTGGAACATTGAAGGGAAAATTCACAAATAATTAATTACGGCAGTTAATAGTACCCTGCCATTTCTGGGTGGCAGGCTCAATCTGTTCCTTGATCTCATGGAGAATATTTAGAATCAGGTGAGCTGGCAACCTGTATCTTTGAATAATTTCAGTTTGGGTTAAATCAAAAAGTTATATTCTTGTTTAAAACATCCGCTCACAAGATGTTTGTGAGCCTGGCATTACGATGCCGTCGTCTGTCCACAATCACTGCTGCCATGATCACAGCAGAGACTGGGCGTCACAGCACCTATAGATCGATTTAATAACACCAACACTCAGAAGACAAAGTAAAACAAACGGATATAAGAAGTAATTTATTCCTGCTGCCTGCTGCAGCCTTGTTAATGACACTATGGGATCTGTGTTGGACTTTTGTTGTTTTTAGTTTTTTCTGTTTGATGTTTTATAACTGCTGACTGTAAACTATATTGCCCCCCGGGGATTATAAAGGCACCATGAACCTTGACCTTGAATACTCAACTAAACAGATCGCAGTCGCCTTTCCTTATTTAAATTGAACAAACCAACAGAGGCATAACACAACTCCAGTTTGTAATTTTAGATAGTATGCTGGTGTTACACAAGCACATGAAGCATAACATTGCGATGACCTCCGCAGTTATAAAGTGGTTGAGCTCATCCTCTGCTCAGAGGCTAAAGGAGCTTCTGGACTTGCTGTCCTTAGCCGCAGTTTACGTTATGACAAGCGAGGTCTGGCCCTTTAAGGGCCTTTCTGGCCCCATCTTTTTATGAGGACCTTGATTCATTACAGTTACTTCCTCCATTGCTGTCTGTAAGGCCTTTTAATATTTATCGAGAACTGTGACGCACAATAAAAGCTCAACCGTCCTGTCTCTAACAGGTTGTGTAAGAGGGGCTCCAAGCTGTTTTTTGTTCATTGAATAGGGTTTGTGGAATAAAAGGCAGAGACCGATTGGGTTTCTTGTTCTTGGACTACTAAGTAAGATCAGATCATTTGGTTAAATTACGTCTCCTTTTTTAGCACTTGCTTGATGTTTGCTTGCAAAGTTTTCACGCTGCTTATATTTATTAAACTAATTTCAGCAGAAGGAAGGGTAAGTTATTGTTCTGGGTTGTTTGCCGGTTTGATGTCACATGGCAAAAACATACCAGAGCATTAATGTGTACTTCAACATGTCATTTCTTTTATAATACATGTAGATCTTTGTTTTTAGACGTTGCATCTCACATCATTTTTAGATTAACCTAGGGGTTGCATTTTGTACAATTTGTACATTTTGTAAAAGTCACAAAAAAAATTTTTTTTTTTACAAACTTCACAAAAAAAACAGGAGCAGGTTTGATATTCAAGAAATTAATAAATTGATTTCACACACAATTAACAAAACACAGCATTGCACACACTGAGTAAAGACTGCAGAGGCAGATCAACTATCTATAAAAAATTAAATACTCCACAAACACACACTGGTTTAATTCCAGGCAAGGTGTGTTGGTGTGTTGGTGTGTGTGTGTGTGTGTGTGTGTGTGTGTGTGTGTGTGTGTGTGTGTGTGTGTGTGTGTGTGGGAGTGTGGCGAAGCTCAAAATCATTTCCTGGATTAACAAGATGGACATATTACAGTGTTAGAGGGGAGGAAAGGGAGCCCTGATTTTTACCGCAGGGAGTCAGAGTGTTTGTAAACAGAACATTTACTCTGTGGCCTTCATCCCAGGTGCCTCATGTTTTACATTTATATATTTTTGTATGAATATAACTACCTATATTTATCTTTGTAAACATAATGAAGATCAGAATTCATTGGCTGAGCAGGCACAGCTGGTCATCCACTCATGACAGAGTTGGTAGCTTGATTCCACGCTCTTAGGCAAGTGTAATTGGGCAAGACACTCAACTCTTCTGATGGACAGGATGTCAAGACTGTCTTTTATTAATTTCCCATCCTGTATCAACAACACTACATAATGCAACTGAATAAATAATCGGTGTAAGTTTAATAAATTCAAGGCAAATTGTGGTTCATCTAAATGAATAAATCTATTCTAACATAATTCTTTTGATGCCATAATATCGTAATATTATTGTTATTTGGGACACCACATTGTGCTGAATGTGCTCTCACCTGAGCAGTTGACCGCAGAGGATTGGATTTCATCTTATACCTGGTGTGGCAGTGATTCTAAAGACCCTGAGGGGGAAGGGTAATTCCTGAATTTAGAAGGTGAACCTTGTTCTGCGGGGATCAGCCGGTCTACCGAGTTCAGACCGGATTCATCTCTTATTACGAGGAAAGCGTTTTGTGGCACTGCAGAGAGCACAGCGATTAGACTAATACCTGGTTTAAGAGGGGAAACAGAGAATACCTGAGCTAGAACGGGATCAGTGGGTGGAGGGATCAAAGGATGAAAATAGATGATCAACTCCTTCACATCCTCCTAACAATAAAAAGTGAAGGCTGAAGAAAATATTGATGTTCCTACCAAATGAATAACGGCTTAAGCAGGAGATTCTTGCTACTGAACAACAACGACAACAATAATAATAATTATAATGGGAAGGAAAGAAGAGGAAAAAAGGAAGAAGATATTTATTTTTTAAAGGAATTCCTAAATTAACAATCCAAAGAAATCATTAATAAAACATAAGCAAAACGCTGTTTTAAAAACAACTGGTTAATTAACATAGCATCAGTGCAATAAAACAAGCTTAAAATAAACAATAGATTTGAAAGAGAGTAAATACATATAAGGTCTTTGAAGGTACTCAATAATAAGATTCGTATTTACCAAGCGGTAGTCCCACAGGCAGGCCAATTGACAGCAAATGCCCTATGGCCTTTAGTGTTTATGCGTGAGATGGGCACAGTCAGAAGGTTCCTGGTTCTCTGGAAGCATCTCGGGCGGAACACTGGTTGTTCCGGGGAAAGAAGTTCAAGTTATACCTGTATGCAGGGACCAGACCATAAGAGCTTTAAGAATCAGAGCTAAAATCTTAACATCAAGAATGGTTTCCCTATAGAAATTGGGAAACCATTACAAGGTCTTTAAGATTGGAGTAATAGGATGGCTGTTAGAAGACTAACTGTTACGTTTGTGTTTTTATCCGATTTTAGATGAAGGAATGAATGTAAAATCTGGTAAAAAAAACACAAATGCCCTTTTTCAGGTTACAATACAGTTGCATATTATCAGCATATCCCTGTGATCAAATCTTATGTATTAACTATGTGGCCAAACAGGGGACTATATAGTGAACATTAAACCGGTCCAATTACTGAACCTTTGAATATGCTAGAGGAAGTATACAAGGGAAAAAGTTTGAAGGCGGATATGGTCACGAATAGAAACAGAACCTCCTCAGAGCTGTCTACATCAACCTAATCAACATCAACAAAGGATGCAATTCATTTTTGACTCTACACTGTTAAAAAACAACAAACCTGCATTAATGGCGTCTTTGGTTCTTTAACAGGAAACTGTTCAACTAATCTATCCTAGATGAGTGGGATAACATGTATTCTTTTATTTTACAATTATTAAAAATGAAACATCTAAATACACAAAAAGTAAAAAAAAAAAGAAGTTACATTTATGGAAAAATGTAAAAACAAGAAAAGTTAAATATAAGATTTTTTTTAGATTAGTATGGCATCTGACCTCTGTGCCATTTTGTTTTGGCCCAGGAGGATGTATCGGAGCCTTCTCAGTTGGATCAGGGAGACAATGTTTCTAATTCCTTTTCGGAATACAGTTTGTTATGGTCCCTTTGAAGGAGATGGCTGATGGTCACTACACCCGTGAAACAGTATCAACAGCCACTAATTACAATGATCAGGCTGAGGGGGTTGAAGCCTATGCAGGACAGCAGCAGTGATGGTTAGCCCTTGACACATGCTGCACTTGATTTTGGCTTGTGAGATGGAGTTCTTGATTCTCCGCAGACACACAGAGCTCGCGATGACGGCTATCAGCAGGTGTCAGCCATGTTCTGACATTAGTAGCACACTTTATATCTCTTCTATCTGTGAGAAATAAGTCTTTAGTGCAGTCATAAAAATCCACAAGTTTAATTCAACTTGCTTCTATATTTTTGTTGATATAGTTTATCAGTAAAGTCTAAAAATAGTAAAGAAATGCTTTAATGTGATTTGTTCTTCTGCTCCAATGTAATAGTGGATCTGTTTTCTCTTAAAATCCAATGCAGTTGTTTTGTAATTGTGTCCTGGTTCATTTTTGGACAACGCTGGACCTTAGTTAAGATTTGTCTGAGCTCTCTCTCTGTCTCTCTCTCTCTCTCTCTTTCTCTGTCTTTCTCTTTCTCTTTCTCTTGCTCTCGCCCTCTTTCTCTCGCTCTCGCTCTCTGATTCTGCTTCTGCTTCTTTGTGAACTACAGTGACTCCGGTTAATCTTCGTGTGGTTCCAATGTGGTTAATTTCTACTGTGCTTCTATTTAAATTCTACTCTGCTTTCCCTCTGCTGTCGTTTTATCCTGGTTTGACTCCATTGTGATTCTGTTGATCTATTCTGGTTCTAGTCGATGTCTGTCGGAGGTGTTGGGTCTCATAGAGTGAGGCATTGATTGAACTGCATGCTGGTAAGGGATCAGTCCATCAGGGGAGTTGATTATGCGTGTGTGTGTGCGCATGTTTGAGGACATCAGCAGAAAACAAAAGCAGAGTCACCGGAGACAAAAATGAAATCCAAAAACTAAAAATAGAAAAGCAAGAAATAGTAGGACGACCAAATCATCCAAAGCACCTCTTCCTTCTCGTCCTCCATTAATCATTTCCCTTCTTCTCCTTTTACTTTCTTCTCAATACCTCTTTCCAACTCTCCTTGTTTTCTCTGCTCTTGTGTCTTCTTCATCTCGATTGCTGTCCACTTCTCTCCTCCTTGTTCTCCTTCAGTTGTTTCACTAAGGGTAATAAGCAAGCATACATGACTCAGGTTGGGAGATTGGGGTTCTAGGTCAAAGGTCAAAACGAGCCATACAGCAGATGATCAGGGTGTATTCTCCTCTTTATGGTTGGTCAACATTTTTTTGATTTTCAACTTGCCGCTTTTCAGACGAGATTCAAATCCAGTATTGGTAGGGAAATTAAAACAATCACTTTGCCCAACCATGTTTCTGAGATCTTTCCTTATGTTATGTCTGACAAATGATGAGAAATGTCAATGACCTTATGCAAGTAAAACGGTGTGAGAGTATCCGTTTTTCAAGATTCCGGAATGAGACTCGCACCTGATCCTGCTGGGATATTCTCTGTTATAACAGATATGCCTGTAATTAACCCATAGATTTAAGTATGACAACTCAAATTCCTTGTATTGATTCCTTGTCCTCAGAATACAAGATTTTTCTTCATAGGGTTTCATCCTATAAACTGACCTCATTAGTGAGATCTTATATCTGCCAGATTCAAATGAAATAGTTTCTTATTTTGCTTATTTTGATCCATGAAACAAATGCTGATACTTGATACTCTTTGTGTATCTTGGTTACAAAAACGGCCTTTCAACGAAGAGAGACAGAATGAAGAGAAGATCATCGTTTAATTACAACTACAGTTACAACGTATGAGGAGATAATTAGGCTGTCGGCAGGTTTTTGCTGCTCAGGCTCAGACAAGAGATTGTGATATATGGTATCTACACTGAGATGCAGCCAGGTTTATCCACCCTTTGGAGTGTGGATACTTGTGATGGTGGCCAATAACACTGCTGAGACTGATCAACGATGAGGTGAATGACCACTGCTTGAGTCTTTCTCTCGCCAGTCACTGGGCTTGTAGAAAAGGTCCCAAAGTTCCCCTTATTACTATGCATATAGTGTTTCTCTATTTTAATTAGCTGTTAAATAGCAGCTCACTCAGTGCTGAGTTCTTATGGGTTGCGCCATCCGATTTTTGCACTGAGATTGTAAAACAGGTAGTGCAGAAAGAGCCTCTGTCAGAACTGTTAAGCTGCTTTCCACATTTTGAGTTCTTTGGTGAGGTTAAACGCGCTTATTGCAGGTGGTTTGTGTGTTAATGCTACTGTAGATACTTCATTAAATTTTTATATGTATTTCAACAGAAATAATTAAAATTGTCTGCAACCATCCCAGCCTTGGCCCTAAGTGGTGATCTGGCCGACATACTGGCTCTGAACTCTGTGTTACTAGTAGAACCAGCGCCCACTTAAAAGCTACAACGGAGCCTTACAGCACCGTTTTCAGGCCTGTTTATGGTCAAGTTAGCAAAATGACCAAAAGTACATCAGTTTCTGGTTGACTATTACTCAGGAGATCTAACCAATAGTAAGGCTCTGCTAAAAGTAGTCGACTTGATTTCAGCATCACTGAGGCCCTAGAGAAGCCAGGCCTTGTTTTGTGATTAGAGATATGACTTTTATCGGAAACAGTGCCCTGTTTCAGTAGATGATCTAAGTTTTGCTCACGTTTGATATCAGGATGAAAAACAGTTGATATTATGCACTTCAAAGAAGTCAATTTCAATCACTTATCAATAATGAGGATAATGAGATTTGAGGCTGCTGTTTGCCCCGGGCAGCAGGAACCACATCACCTGAACAGAAGAACAGCCGACTCACATCTTCCAGGGAAACTGGAGTTCAGTGTTGTGTTTGAGATATTTAATGAGCCAATAGTGTGCTTTAGTGTTCATACCACACAATTACACCCACTAGTCATACGATGTAACTCACAGACGTAGGCAGGTAAGGCAAAAATAGAGGCCACGTGTAAAAAATTGCTGTGCAATATGCATAGTCGCTTGCAGCTGCTGACACAGAAACACAAAGAGCACATTGTACCTGCAGGTCTGCAGCTAAATCCAGACCAGAGCTGCTGGTGTGGTGTGCAGCCCCATCTGCCCCACCTACCACTGTAAATCCTCCTGTCAGTTACAAATTTATTTTTTACTCTGAAGCCTATTAATAATTTCCCATCTTAAATTAGCTGGACTTTTTCGGTCAGATCCTGTTCATTGCATTTTGGCCTCAGACTTGACCTGAAACTCCTGGTGGCTGTAGAGACTTTTCCCTTTTCTGATCACCTGAACTACTTTTTTCTTTTTCCTTTTTTTTAATTTTTTTTTACAATATTCAGTGAACTGTTATACATTTAATATCTGTTAAATATTTCAATGATATCTTTAATTCAGCTACTAAAAATGTAATTGTACTGTATATAGCATAAGCCCCCTTTTCTACTGTGTCAGAATGAAACATATAATAAAACCTGTTTTATAATGCTCATTGGATTAATTTATTGGATTAACACCTTCTGAACTTTTTTGATTGGATCTGGTACCTTCTTGGGGCTGAGGCTGCAGCACCCGTTGTGCCACTTTGCTTGTTAGATTTGTTATAGAGACAGGATATAGGCCTAACTGAAAAAATAGACAATAACCTTTTCAGCCAATATAAACAATTATCCATTCAACATTTTGGAAGATGCTTTTGGATAACCTCTCAGAGTAAATAGACACTCAAATGTTGAATTCAATGTTCATTTTAAAGTTATTTTATCTTGCAAAATTAATCTGTGATCATTTATCTATATCTCAGGCCTTTCCTAATTGACGTTGATACTATTTGACTTTTAATACAACGGAAAAAACTGTCTGTGGAGGATTGTGAAACTACTAACTTTTAAGGGAATTTAAAGGAATTACCTTTCTATTTTTATTTGTCTTGCATCAAAATATTAAGTTTATCCCAAACAACAAATATTGTCAATCAGAGACTGAAAATGATGAAAAAATGAATGTTTATAACAACAGATATATGTGATGATTAGTCAAGCAGAGTGTCTGGGTTATATGCCCTGAGCAGCAGATAGATAATGTATATCCCCACTTTGGAGTCTGGATACTGGTGGTGGCGGCTGGTGATTCTGCTGAGACTGAATGAAGGATGAGCCTAATGGATCTACAAGGCAGTTGGAGGTGAAGGGAGAGAATCCCATTTAATTAAATTGAATATGGCCCAAAATGATCAAGCATATGCACTGTGAGTATGAAGTATTAAGCTGGATAGGGAATGGATGTGAGATCAGCTGATTGCTTGTGATACCCAACAAAGTTTCAATGACGCCATAGTGTAGTGTGTAACTTTGCTATTTATAATAATAATAATAATAATACATTTAATTTATAAAGCACTTTACATTTGGATTTCCATGAATTACCTTCTGCCAATCAGAATAAAGAGTGCGTTGCCATCGAAGTCACACTTATACACAGAAAATACTCACTCATCATTTCATGTTATGTAAACTAGTGTCTCTTATCAAATAACTGCTTTAACTGTAGAGAAAATCTCCAGGGAACATTTATTCCCTTAGTGTTAAACTTTTATTCCTGCATTATATTCTCTTCTTAGGGTCCAAACTTTGAGTGTGTGAAATGTCGGGAACACTGTTGAAAAAGCTATTAACACGCAGAGGATTCGGGAGGGATTCAAACGTATCCTCGCTGTGTGGTTCCCATGACGACAGATAGAAAAGATCCTGCAGGCTACGTCTTTTTGAGGCTAACAGACCCTAACATCAGCTTCATACGCTTGTTTTTCCCCGTGTGCAATAAAGCTGAAAGACAGCTGCACCTCTGCCTTCACTCAGAATTTTTTTTATTTTGATATCAAATGTTTTATCGCTACTACAGAAAAAGGCCTACAATTTCTGTCAGAAATCACTGGTGTGTTGAGGCAGCAGTCAGTTATAGGCAACGGTGAGGCGTCTGGGGGTGGATCAGAGCTTTTGCTGTAGGTTTAAGGTTGATTTTGCAGAAATAAAGTTGCGGTTTACAGATTTAAGAGAAAAACTGTGCTTTAATGGAAAAGTGAGGGGGAAAAAAGTATTTTAAACTGTGTACTGTTGGTAGAACTTCAAGTGTGGTCAGCATAGATACTGGCCTGGATATAAACACATGCATGGACAATACTGCTGATCCAAGTGAGAACGTAAACACACTCAATACCTCCTGATGTTCACATTTTAAGTCAGCATATGAACGGAGGGTTAATGTGAAAAAAACACATAATTGTTTACAACAATATTCCTAGCATTAAGTGGTAAGAATATTGTATGCTGTATATTTTATATTGACTTAATTTGGACTAACGTGGTAAATGGTAAATGGACTGTACTTATAAAGCGCATTTCTAGTCTGTTCGACCACTCAAAGCGCTTTTACAACATGAGTCATCATTCACCCATTCATACAAACATTCATACAGTGATGAAAGAAGCTGCCATGCAAGGCGCCACATGCTCTTCAGGAGCAGTACCATTCACGCCATCATTCACATACCAATGGACCAGCCATTGGGATCAACTTGGGTTCAGTACCTTTCCCAAGGACCTTCGACGAATTTAATAGTCTCTAAGAGACAGGCGGACAGGCAGTGTCCGATGACACAGTGTCCGCAGCTTCATCGGACACTGCCTCCGACACCGCGTAATAGGACGGAAATAAACATTGGCGCCATCGCGACAGAAAACCTCCAAGGTGTGGGAGCATTTCTCCCTCAACATGGCGAAAACATGTTGTAAACTGCAAGATTTGCAAAACTGTCCAGTCCTGGTGTGGAGTACGTCAGTAATCCTGGAGTATTTGAAGCAGGCACGTTGGCTCTGTAGACTCGTTTCTGTAAGCTAGTTAGCGTGCTAGCTAGCTCAGTGTTAAAGGTACTTAATGCTTCTATTGGGTTTAACGTGACTTTTGATATGTACTGAATTGTTAATGACGTACCAAATAGCTAGTTTAAAATGTTCCCGTACGTTAAAATCATACATGTTGCATTGCAACACAGAGCACTGCTTTCTTTTGTACCGTTGTTTATTTTCTGTTTAAATTTACATGGATGTTTGATTTGATTCCAGAGAATCTGCTGTATTTTTTATATATTTTATTTCTACATTTTAGTTACCTTTTCTATCAGCAGTGATATGATGCAACATGGAAAGGACTAAATTCCAGTTTAGTGCATAAAGACTGCATTCACTCCTGTGCGTTTGTTTGTTAGTGAGAAGTTCGATGATGTTACGAGTTTCACAACATTAAAAATTAAATAATAATAATATAGTAAGCTGGAGTAATTTGGAGTAGTGACGTCACAGAGTGGCTAATGCTGCCTTTGATTCCTTTGATCTTTCTTTGGGGGTGGAGTTTGGGGCTCAGTTTCAACAGTTCCTTTGTTTCCTTTGATGTTCACTTGGTGGTGGATCTGGAGGCTCAGTGGGCTAAACAGACATGCTGAAGTGGAATGTTGAGAAGTACCCAGAATTTGTTGGAGTTGTCGGTATGATTTAGAGGCCCACACTCAGACATTAATGGAGATATCTGCTATCCATGTGCACTATACCTAGGGTACTGTTGTGCCTTCGCGGATGTTTATGGTCTCTGAGTGCTTTTTCTAGTTATAGTTTGTTTGTATGTTTGTCTGTTTGCTTATTTGTGAGCAGGATTACAGAAAACTACAAGGCAGATTTGCATGAAACTGAACGGAGGTAGGTTTTGGCATATGCTAAAGGCGATACATTTTGGTGACGTGTGTTTTTGCAGCATTTGAATAAAATTAAATAAAATAATGAGATGTTTCGAGTAGTGAAGTTGTAAAGTAGCTATTGCTACCTTTGATTCTATTGATGTTTCTTTGGTTGTGGAGCTGGGGGCACAGTTTCAAGAGATTCTTTGATTCCTGTGATGTTCCATTGGGGTCGGAGCTGGGGGCTCAGTGGGCTGAACAGAGTCGCTGAAATGGAAGGCGCTGGAGACGCAGGAGACAACCGACTACAGAGTATTTGAATGATACTCTGAGAGTTTGTTGGCGTTGTCTGTTGAATTAAAGGCTGGCAAAAACTCGTGGATGGAGAAATCTTCATAAATTTATCCTATATGGATTTTTTGTTTCCGGTATAGAAAAGCTATGCTTGTGTATGCTGTTAATTACGTTTTTTGTATTCTCGAGATAAATAAAATTGGTGAACCAAATTCTCTCTCAGCAGGTCATACATTATAGAAATAAGTTTTGGACTCTACTCAGAATATAGCAATCAGTGCATCTCAAATTTGAGCATTACTTCCCGTTTATGTTTCAATATAAAGTGTCTTGGCAAAGGGCCACCTAACAGCATGCTATGGCACAAATACATTATTACATGATCCACAGGGTACACTGAGAAATGGTCTCATTTATGGTCCTTGAACCTCCACCTCACAAAATATAACTTTCACTCCTATTGTGTGTTCCATCTAAATCGATGTAGGTGTCTAGCAGTTTCAACACTCATTTCAGTGATCTAGAGGAATGCTACCTACCTTTAAAGTGATTCTTCCTGAATTTATGTCAGGTTCTAGTAAACACAAACTGCATCATGGCTTCTGATTTTCACATGTGCTAAGAATCCTTTAACAATGAATGTGTTGTCTCGCCCACAGCGCCCCCTACTGTGCAGATTGTGCACTCAGGTCAGACCTGCAATGTGGAAGAAGAGCGCTACAGTGAGAGAGTTTACACAATCAGAGAGGGAGAGACTCTGGATCTGCAGTGTCTGGTCACAGGACACCCCCGACCACAGGTAACAACATGCTGACTATACCGGGAACGCTGGAAAAGGATTAGTGGTGGTGATGGAGGATCATTAGATTATCTGCAGGGTAATCATGAATTAAATGTGTATTTAGTAAGGTTCGACTGGTTTATTTTTCTGCTACTTACACCGATAACTGGCTAGAGTGGTGTACAGTGATGAATGGACTGGACACATTGACTATCCATCCATCTATTTGCACAGATGCATTTTCTGCATCTGTGCAGTGCTGAGGCTTATTCCAGCTCACACATACAAAAGGCAAGCAACCCTTCACTCTCACATCACACTTACAGGCAATTAAGAGAACATAACATATAATATATATATATATATATTTGTATAATAAAGTATCTTGTCTCTCTGTCTCCCTCTGTCTCTCTCTCTCTCTGTCTGTCTGTCTGTCTGTCTCTCTCTCTCTCTCTCTCGCGCTCTCTCTCTCGCTCTATCTATCTAAAACTGCAATATAGGTGTATATAACCTGCTTTTTGGCTGTGGGGGGGAAGCTGGAGTTTCCTGAGGGGAACCCATGAAGACACAGGGAGAATATACACAGTCCACACAGAAAGGCCCCCATGCCTCAGGGGGATTTAAACCTAGAACCTTCTTGCTGTGAGGCAACAGTGTTTTCACCATGTAGCCTCCACATTGGTTATACTAGTTTGATAATGAGGTGGTGGATGGATAAATAGATTCAGTGACATTCTAAATCTCATCGATTACAGCCTACATATAACCATTTCCCAGTTCACCCTCGAGTAACACTGAAATCATTCAGAAGGGATGAGTGCATGTAGGAGGGTCAGCTAGTCGACAGCCTGAGAGTGAGTGAGAACAGCTCATTTGCATGATGGTTGGTGTCCTTTATGATGTTGTTTGCCTTTTCTTAGTTGAAGTCTGAACAGTCCCTTATGGCTAATAGACTGTGATAAACTTTATCAATTGTATGTCCATAAATGGACACTAACAAAGTTTCCATAGCAGGAGTTTGGTTTTGGGCTCTGTCATCCTACATTGTCCTCACCTAACTTTGTATTTGTAAGTGGGGTTTCCCAAGGGGGGTATTATAGAATAGTCTTGCAAGATATTTAATGATTGAGAACAGTGATAAATATTTTATTTCTCTAGTTGCATATTTGATGTATTGCTTCTGGCACAGAAGAATTTGGATCCCCCGTCACAACTAAAAAGGACTCCAGGTGCAGGTTCTTCTGCCTGTTGGTGGCTACAAATCATTTGTTGACTGGCATTAGCTTTCAGCTGCATCCAGTCATTAATTACAGGGAGGCTCCCTTGGTCGATGGACTGGACTGCATCATCAGTGCACTGTGAAGTTGATGAGAAGCAGTCATCAATATGACCAGCAGCAAACTGAAACTTGGTGATCAAGTGGGACGCCATAGAAGCCTCACCAGAATCCGATTCACCTGTCAGCAGCCATTACGTTGCTCTGTTGCCAGTTATTTTGTTAACAGTTTTTTAGTAAGTAAGAAGTAATGTCTTGAGGTAAAGCTGTATGAAACACCTAGTCATATGTGAAGTAAAGTAGACAATTAAGCAAGAAAAGTTTTTCACAAAGTATCTGTAGTTTGGGGTGTGTATCTCTCCATTATGAAACAATTCTAGATAAATGGCTTACGATACAATTCAGGAACATTACATTATAATACAGTTAATGTATTTTTCATCTGATGCGGTTTTAAAAAAAAGTATACACTGACTCAACTTAAAAAAAGGAGGATAACAATTGGCATGGATTTGTTTAAGTAACTCAGGAGGTAATATTTTGTAATGAGACCTTTATTATAAAACTATCCCATTATTTTAGTACAACCGAAATTATTTGCTTTTGACCTGAATGAAGTAGAAACAACTTAATTTTGATTAAAACGCATAGTTTAGTGATCAAATTGCGTTCGTAATTTCTTTGATTTTACTTCTAACGTAGTAAGAAATGTCTACGCAAAATGTTGCTTCAATTTTCATGTGATTCCATGCAGTCTGATGCAGTTCGAAACATTTTTATAATGTAGACATTTATTTTCCATTACAAAATGAAATAAACCAATTCTTTAAAAATGTCATTGTTACAGAATGTCTGTCTCTCACTCATGCCCATGTGCTTCACTTTGGCAGTCAGAGAGTGAAATATAAAAAATATGATAAAGAAAAGTTTTTCACTTTCAATAAAATGAAATTCGTGACATGTACAAAACCCCTCTAGCACTGTAAATAAAAGTATTATTGCATTTTCAACAGTGGCACAAAACTTTAGACTTGAAAAGGAGACAACACAAAATACTATCGGACACTGGAAAACAGCACTTCAAAGACATGATGTCTGTGCTTCAGGTCATGTGGACTCATAGAGCCCTTTAACACAACAGTGAAGTGCAACATTTCACTGAATCAAGATAGAATCTAGTGAGGCTGTAAGCAATAGCTGTTGACCGTATCAGTATTTTGTGCCTTCTTTCTCTAACTTGCTCTGGCTCTAGCATTAGCTGTATTAACACCCACTGACTCTTTGTGGCCTGCATAGTTTTTACCTATGACTGGTTAAGTTTGTCTTGCACCACTGGACTCCATCGCTCTTCAACAAAGCTAAGATATGGACATGAAATGCCTTCCTGTCTTTAGTTTTTAGAATTCACAGGGCCCTGTAGCCAAAGTCAATACTGATGGAAATTTCTTTAATTTTCCAAACTTTATTTTCAAAAAATTACAAACCAAGGATGTTTTTATTTTAGGAAAAATGCTAAATTAGTGTTATTTTTATGGTCAAAGCAAAAAGTCTACTGACTGAAGAATATTAGTCCAATCAGAGAAGATAGAGTGTTCTCTGCAATTAGTCTATTAGAAAGTCTTTGGTGCTCAGATTGTTCATTGAGGTTACGAAAGGTAAATGGACTGTACTTACATTGCACTTTTCTAGTCTGCTCAATCACTCAAAGCGCTTCTACAACCAAGTTAATATTCACCAGTTACCACAAACATTCATACGGTAATGATAGAGTCTGCCATGCAAGGTGCCACCTGCTCATCAGGAGCGGTAACCATTCATGTCATCAATCACATACCAATTGAACACACATTTGCATCAACTTGGGTTCAGTATCTTGCTCAAGGACACTTCGACATGTGGACTGAAGTGACCGGGGATCAAACCACCGACCTTCAGATAATTGGACAACTACTCTACCAACTGAGGCAGCGTCTCCCAAGGTTGTGATCGCAGGATATCTCCCCTTAGCAGCAGCATGGAAAATCCCCATTTTTGAGTCTGGATGCTGGTCGCTGATGACTCTACTGAAGCTAATGAATATTGAGTCTGATGGAAGTGTATACAATGGGGAGGTGGAGGGCACGCCTACCAGAAGCATGAATAACCAGATGAATGGAGAGAGAGTCATATTTGAAGACAGTAGCTGATGGTAATAGGCTGAGCATGCAGGTGTGACACTGACTACTTGAATTAAAGCAACTGATATAAATCGATGCCACAGACCGTGAAGCAGGTATTAAAGATAGAGCATGTGTGAAATGTGAGGATAATAGAGTGGTATGAGTAGTAACACTTGGCCATTGTGAGCAAGAGGATAGTCTTTGTGACTGAACTTTCGATAATCTCCATTCGGGAAGCGTTAATCAATTGATTTGATTATGGTGCATTTGGACATATCCAAATGCCCATGTTCAGAAGAACTTACATTCTTAATATTAAGATCTATTTTGGATTCCTATCTGTGAATCTATCCACCCCTAACTCTATCCATCCCCCGTGCCCAGACTTCATTCATCGCCTTTGTGGTGGATGAATACACACAGAAATATGAAAAAGAGAAACAAAAGATATGAAGAAAAGAAAACTAAAAAAATATGAAGAAGAGAAACATACATTCAAACACAAACTTAATCCCCATTTTCTCTGTAGAGCACATACAGTACAGTAATAAAAGAAACCTCCTAACATCCCCGGCAGTGTGCAGTAAGTGACAGAGCTCCTGCAGAGCACAGCTGCTGCGACGCCTTCATGTTTCATAAATGAGAGCAATCACACAGAGGAGAAGAAGAGGAGACATTTTTCGTGAATGATGAAGAAGAGAAAGAGATTGCTCAGTGGGAGAGCAACAGATGAAGCGGCATAAAGCGAAAACAGTAACAGAATAGGTGATGAACAGAAAAAACTACAACGTATGATGTTGTGACTGCAGCTTCTCCGCTGGCATCCTTAACAATTATTAAGATTTGAAATAAACAAGTTGACAAAGTGAATAACTAACCAGCTCTCGGCATGACAGCTGAGTCTGGAAACCATTAGATATCTTCGATTTTTATCTAAAAAGGCTTCTCGTTTATCTATGTGGAATGTAATCGTGTTGAATGACTCTTGCTGTCCACACTGATAAGATGACTGTAGGTAAAATTACTATATTTGTCCTCAGTAATCCCATTACAGTTGGCTGTCTCTAGTCAGATCTTTCTTTATTATTTTTCCTGTTAAAATCCAACCATTCCGTCCTCCATGTAACATTGATTCATGTCCAACAAGTGAATTTGGTTACCTAAAGGTGTGGTGGGAAGGCTCCCAGGGCTCATTCCCACTGCAGAGGTTTCAAGGCTGGAGCTGAGCTTGGGCCTCATGTGGAACCGGTTCCTAATGAGATTTCCAACGCAGAAGGATCAGCGCCGGCCTCTGAAAACGGGTGCTTCTTGCGAACTCAAACCAAATTCGTCCAAAAGCAGGCGACAGTGACATGTTATCATAGCAAACCAAAACTTTTTGTCCGCCATGTTTATAAAGCTTTAGAAAGAGAGCGCCACTTCCACTAGACTAGAAAACTGTAACTTTATAAAGAACAAATTCGTGGTGGACGGGAATTAAGGCAGTGGTGGTCGTGGCGGTGAAAACCGAGGGTCTACTCTCGTTACAAAATCGGTGTTGAATCAAATACAGCGCTACATGTCTACAGTCGAATACGGATGGACCGAACCGATAAATAACAAATTAAAGACAACGAAAGTTTTGGGAATTGAGCACAGAGACCTTAACGGGACCACCGGAAATTCCCTGAGACCATCATCCAAAATTATGTTTACCAAAGCCCAACGCGGGCCACCGCCAATACACCACACACACACACACACACACACATACACATACACACACACACACAAAAGCAAATACACTTAATGTAATTCTTTGTTTAGATCTAGTTCTTAGTCATCTTAGTAACGACTTAGGGATCGTGTGTGCAGTAGCTGGGTTTAAATGGACACTTTTCCTCCTCTCAGAATGAAATCATCCGTAACGTTTAAAGCAGAGCCTCCTCTTCAGGCGCTTCATCCTGAAATCCCAGATCCCTGCCATGGACAGCGGTCTTTGATTCATTCATTCACGTAACTGCTTTTCCTGTTCATTGGGGTTGGAGCCCAGCTTACAAAACACCGTTCACATGCAGTGGTTGCTTTTCCTTTCTGAAAGGACTTATAATTCCCCCTTGAAACGGAATAAAAAGCATTTTCTTTCTTATAAGGTGTCTTTTTGAATCAATTTGGAATTAGGCTGTCCATGTAAATACACTGAGCGTTGCGGTGTGGAGCGGGGATGCAGCGGAGGGTAATTTTTTCAGTCTTATAAACAGTTTAGTTCATGTTACAGCTTCTTTGAATACATGACAAGATATTTGTAATTACCAAGTCTCTTATGACTACTCTTCTTCTACTACTTCCCTTCATACTCTCCTCCTCATCCTCATCTCTCCCTCTCTTCTTTTTTCCTCTTTCTCTGGTCTGTCTCTCTCTCTGACGTCAGTCAGTTGAGGCTATATATAGCCTCAATTACACACATACACGCTGCAAATCCCACACTGGTTTCTGCGTCACTGAAGAGCTAAGCTTCCCCTTCTTTTTTCACCCCATCTCTTCTCCTTTTTAAGGGCTTCTGAGATTTCTGTCATTCTATTGCTAATTGTGAGTGTACTTCAACACTGAAAGAGCATTCTTTCAGTGAGAGCACATCTATAACAATAATGTTTAAAACGGCAGTAGAGGATGAGAGTTGCTATAACGGTGTATAATTTAAACTGCCGTTTAACTGATGTTGTTGTAGTAAGTTATCTACATTTCTATCTTGAAAATAATTGAATAGGGTCACTACCCAAAGTTAATTTGGGAAATTATGAAACTTAGCATTAATCAATTCTTAGTTTGATGAAAATCTCATTTGGAAAGGTTCTTTCCATACAGAAAGAGGTGTTTACATGCAGCATTTTCTTTCCGATAAGAAGTCTTTTCCAAATCTAATCGGAATGAGGCTGTCCATGTAAACCCACCTATTGTTGTGAAGGAAACCTTTTTGATGTTCAGCTCAGCACCATCTGCTATCAACGTGCAAGTGTTATGACTCTGATTAAAGGTTTTACATTAACTAAGTTAGTTAAATTTAAAATCCGATTATGCCTTGGCAACATGTCCTTAATCTCCTAAAAAAAAAAGGTAATTCTTAAAAAATGCTAAAGTGAGCGAACCACAAACAGAAAAAGATACAAATGTCCTTCTAAGAAAAGCGCTCTATAAAAACAGTTTTATAAAGAGCTTGCAGGTTGTCGTCATGCTCCTTCTTAGCTCTCCCTCACATAGCCATACATATTTCCAATTCCATACCAATTTCTTACTCTTTTTTTTGCGGCAAGGTTATTATCTCCGTTTGCTAACAAAGGTGAAAGCAAACCCACGTACGGACTGATCTCAGGAATAACTGCCCACTCAGTGTCAATGCCCTTCACCGCCTGAGCCATCTGTCTTTTACTGCAATAAACGTGCATGCCCCCGACAAGAGAATTCAGTTTCAAAATGATTTACCACTTTAGCTTTTGTTCATTGGTTTATGCATCTAGTAGACCTTCATTTGGATTCTACACACATTCCGTTACGACAGAGATGATCTGAAAAATAGCAACCACTCCACAAGGATTCTTGACCCAATACTTAGAAAGTTCGATACCCAACTGAGGGTACCTGCTATGAAAACTATGCAGTATAGGATTTATCTGTGTAAAACTTGAATGTGAAAATACTCCATTGTGCTGTGTATACCCAAGTCAAGTGTTGTATGGGTGAAATATTGATTTTTGTGAAATCACTTTTATGTTAATTTCCTGGTGTGTTTGGTTCTTGATTGTACTTGGACACACTCCAGAATGTATTGTCCTAAGGAGACAATGAAAGTAGATTTGATCTTAACTTGCTAACTATCAACACAGATTGCAAAATGTCACAGGGGAAATAAAACAGCAGGATACTACGGGGCTGTCACACAATATTATGTAACAGATTCACAACCCTCTCGACTGCAGTGAAGCCCAGGTGTTTCAGCTTTGCTCTGTGGTCACTGGATAACATCGCTTAAATCGTTAGTATTTAGAGTGGTTTATCCTGATAAAGAGATCAGCATAGACCTTATAACTTGTAATTTCTGGAAACGGATAGGAATAAAATTCAGTTACTTTCATATATTTTCACATCTTTCACGAAATGTCTTTATTTTATGCATCAAGGGGCGGAGTAGCGGGGTGGAGCAGTGGGTGGTGCTTCTTCTCACAGTGCGAGGTTCGACATCTGCCCAACCTTTCTCTGTGCAGTTTGCATGTTCTAGTGTATGCCCTACATGTATTCTGGGTTCATCCCAGTCCAAAAACACACAGTATAGGTGAATTGGTGACCTTTAATTGCCCGTATGAGCTAATGTGAGCGTGAATGGTTGTCTGTCTGTATGTGTTGGCCTCGTGGTGAACTGTAACCCGCCTTCCCGCCAAATATCAACAGGGACAAGCTCCAGCCCCTGCGATGTTGAAGTGGACAAGAGGCTCCAGAAAATGCATGAATATTGGAGAGTAGTACCAATAGTATCAGTAGTGTCATTAAAATGATGTTGATAAACAGATGCGATACACAAATAAAATTTCTTGTAATTTTCCAATAATTATAGCAAAATATTGGAATATTTTCTAATATTTTCAGTCAAATACAGGAGAGTTAGTGAAATGAAACCATGTGTTGAGAGGGCAAGTGTTGTTTTATTTCAAAGAGTAACTAGTCTTAATTTAACCCTTTGGATCCTGAGATCCGGGTATGGGTCCCGACCATCTATATGGTACGTAAAGGCTTAGGGTTTACCGAAACTCCAACCCTAACCCCTAACCCTTAATCATATTCATCAGTTTAATCCTAACCCTAGCAAGAACTCAGACTCCAGTTAACTATTCAGTGCAGTAACGTGCTAGGATCTTTCAAATATTATGTGGAATAAAACTCAAAATTGAAGAATTGAGAATTGCTACTGTATGAAGTTACATTTCACCACATTATTACACAGCACAGTAAGTACTAGTGTTATCCTTAAAGTTCATGTGGCTCCATTGTTGAGGACTTTATTTCATCACTCAGATCCAGGATCTGTTGACTGAGAGTATTTTTAGTCTGTATTCGCCAGTTCACTGGGTTGAGGCTGTTAACCATCTGGATCATGGACAGATAAAAGGTCTGCTTCACTCCAGCTGGCAGCGGGGCAACCAACATGTGGGATGACAGTATGGTGGGAATGGTGGGGGGATGAAAGGATGATGGTGCCAGGTGGGACTGAAAGTGAAAGAATCAGGGTGGAAAATTAGATGATGCAATTTTTCAACCAAAAAAGCCTCATGGTTATATGAGTCCATCATAAAAACACACCGCAGCGCTCTTCTTTCTAGAAGTCTAACAAATAAGAAAATATATTCTGTCTTAATATCTGTCATGGTTCTGATGTTTGTATATTTTAAAGGTAAGGAAATAATGAAACCGTGCATATTTGTTCAAATTAATTTATTGGACTACTCACTTTTTATGGACCTAATCAGAATTTTCAGTGAAACAAGTATTAATGGTTCCTCCATTTGCCAATTCCCACTATAAATCCTGGAAAACATTCATTTATCCACATGTAGAGAATGCATAGGAGCAGAGCCCCCTAAAAGGTCTGATCATAGACCCACTACTGGATTTGGCTGTTCTGTCTGGGAACTTTAACATTCATTAATTAGATCATTGCACCGTGTCACTGGAACATCTGATATAGGAGCAGAACATCTAGGAACATAGCTGTACGAGTAACCCAATACCTCTGAGGTGGAGAATAAAGATTAATGTAATAATGTTTGAATGTTAATTTTTCATGCATTTATATTATTAACAAACATTTTTGCTGTTGTCCATATATGTTGGCCTTTGAAAAAACATTTTCATTGCCACCACAAAACTATTTGCTAACGTTCTTGCTGCACACGAGGGAGGAACGCAGAGGGGCTCTAACAGAAGTCTAACAGCAAAAAAAAAAATCTTTTTGAAAACTTTTGCAGATAGTGTAGGAGATCTGTCAGGCTGAAATGATCAGGTTCTAAATGTCTGGTTGGCCACATTGCCAACCATACATATCAATCTGAAACCAGAGTTACAAAAATTGTCTGTTTTCTATGTCCTTTACTTCCATTGATTTTAAAAAAAATTATACTGAGCTTCTCTCATTAAATTTCAATTTTCATAAATCAAACACAACTTCTTGTTCATTTTTTATTTGAGAAGGGAGAGAAGATGGTTATGGAGGAGTGAAAGCACAAAGCAGGTGGATGGGACGGATACAAAACTGACCAACAGATGCTGAACCAGGAAAAATCTGGACCACACTCACACATGCACACATACACACACGGCCACACACATACACGCACACACCAACAAACACACACACAAACACACACCGTGGAGTTAATCTGCAGCACTTTAATACAGTCTGACATTGATTCAGTTTGCATTTCAGCTAAAGACACACACATTGGTCAACTAAAATTCTAATCCAGAAATTTGAAACAGCATAAACCACTCTAAAACCAATTTAGACTAAACTCTAAATGGTTGAACAATCCAAACTTATCTGAACCAG
Source organism: Lophius piscatorius (assembly GCA_009660295.1). Taxonomy (NCBI): domain Eukaryota; kingdom Metazoa; phylum Chordata; class Actinopteri; order Lophiiformes; family Lophiidae; genus Lophius; species Lophius piscatorius. The sequence goes on from VRLP01004439.1 coordinate 33,667, forward strand.
TCTGTTGTTTATACTGATTGCACCCCCATCCTCCCACCCCACCCCTGGCAGGTTCGTTGGACCAAGACAGCAGGTGGAGCTTCGGACCGTCACGGCAACTCAACGCTGCTTAATGAAACACTGAAGATTGATAAAATCAACCGCAACCAGGGAGGGCGCTACTACTGCAAAGCCGAGAACGGACTGGGATCCCCCGCCATCCACTCCATACGCGTCGACGTTTACTGTAAGAACACACACAAAAAGAAGGTCGAGTCAGACGATGTCAGCTTAGCATAAAGTATAAGTATATAACTATAAAAAACGTCTGATTTCAATCCTTGTTTACTTTATTAGTAAGGTAAATGAATAACATTATAAAAAAAAAAAAAGTTCCAGAACTGTGTGGATTACTGGCACCATTGTTTGCTGTCAGCTAATGGTATTAAAACCGGCGTTTGACCTACATGTCTCTTCATCACATTTGCCAAACACTGTGTGCCTCTGTTTGTGTGACTGCTGACTGATTGCTGTGTAGAAATGACTCACCCCAGGAGCTCTGCTGCTTGACCGTCCGTCACAACAAACATGAGTCGGGATGTTTCTCTCTGGGGAGATGTTGATGCTCTGCGTTAATTGTTGCTACTGGGACGTGGGAAACCTCATATAATCCCAGTAAAGAAATGTCCTGTGGGTGTTTTGAAGCAGCGCCATCCCTCGTGTGTCACCTGGAAAGTTTCCTCTGAAGTGACAAAAACATGAGAAAACAATAAATGCTCGCTATGAGCGATGTTGGATAACAGTCATAATGTCCTGCAGGATGTTTCTTCCTGGAATTACAGAGGAAATGGTTCCAAGACTGATTGTTGCCTTCAGGGCACAGAGGCTTTTACAAAAACTGCAGGAGAACTCTGTATAAATAATTAAGTCCCCACCACACCCTGACCTGGAGCCCCTACAGCAGGATATGCAGTGCTTTAGAAGAGTTGTACTGTTTTGGCCTCTTTTTAATTGCAATATCTGTTTTTTAGCCCAACATGCGTTCGTCTTGATGGTGGAAGTTTTCTGTGACTTTGTGTGAACAAGATTAGATAATGAATGAATGAATGGCCTCTCTGCTGGTACAGGCTTCATATCAGGACTCATTTACACAGCGGCGCCTGATTGGTTGTCTGCTGTCAGCAGTTCCCACTGTCTGCAGCCAATTAAAAAGCCCCTGGCCCCCGGAGTAATTACCCTCACCCCTGGAAAACTGACCTAGAGTTTGGAAAATATGAAAAAATATAAATTCAGTCACTGCAGGAGGAAACACAATTTTCCAGAGCACACATTAACTGTTGTGCCCTAAATATGGCTCAGAAGGCATCAAATGAATTTACAATGAATTAGACTTATCTTTGCTTCTTCTTCATCTATTTCTCCTTCTTTAATTTCTTTGCCATCTATCTCATCCTACCTCTGCCTTCATCCTCCACTTCCTCAGATCTGGATGACCCAGTGATTACTGTACATCAGAGTGTGGGCGAGTCCAAGGAGCAGTTCTACTTTGAGAGGACAGTGTTTCTGCGATGTGTTGCCAACTCTAACCCGCCTGTTCACTACAGCTGGAGGAGAGGCCGGGAGGCTCTGACACAAGGCTCAGACTCTGGGGTGGAGATCTACGAGCCGTTTTTTACACAGGTGAAGAAAATAACCTTTTACTTTAAATATTTTCGTTACTTCTGTCTATTTCAGGGAGGGAAATCATTCCCCAAATGAACAAGAAATTACCTTTTTGGTCTTTCTCTTAGGATTATGAGTAAAGGCTTTTTTTCGTCCCTGCTTCTTCCAGTGCTAATCTTTAGGAGCCTCAGAAGATCAAGCTCGAAGTCAGAAAATCGTACCTTTCAGACACCTGTTAAATAATCAAGCGATGTGTTGACATTCCACGTCTGACAGCTGGATGGATTTTCTGAGCAAAAACTTTGACTTCACCTTGATGAAAAATTAGAGCAAAAACATAAAATGTTGAATACATTTTTTTCTTGGATTCAGCTTCAGCACCATTCTGATTACATAATCTCCTTTAATGAACAGTTTGCACCCAAATCAAAAATGCATATGAATTATTCCTCTTTATTCCACTATGTTTTCCATGTAGTTCAGACTAGTTCAAAGTGGCCAAAATGAAAACTATCCTTTAAATAAGGATGCAGAATTATCAGTACCATCAGAAAACCTGTTTTATATGGTGTAGGCCCCTGTTTGTGTGGCTACTACAGCTATGTGAGGCACCGTGTTCTCACATCTTTGTCAGCGATTTCTGCCGAAGTAGCTCTTCTGTGTGTTTGGAAAACATGGACACCCTATTCTTCTCTAAGTTGTAACCGGTTCGCCAGTTGATCTTCATTAGACCACTTCAGTAGGTACTAACCACTGCAGACAGGGAACACCAAATAAGGTGTTCACTTCTGGAGATGCTCTTACCGATTCGTCTAGTTGTCAGTATTTGTCAAAGTTGCTCAGATCCTTGTGCTTGGCCATTTTTACTGCTTCCATTAAGATCAATTTCAATACAACAAACAAAAACTACAACTACAAAATGTTGATTCGCTGCCTAACATATCACACCCACTGCCAGGTGCCATTGTAATGAGATGATCGATGTTATTCTGGCCTCCCCTGTCAGTGTTTACAATGTCATGGCTCAGCAGAGTCATCAGCCATCACCACCAGTGTCCAGACTACAAGGGTGAATATATCTTGCAGCTACTTCACTCACAATTTCCCTTAAGAGATGGACTAATTATCATATCATTTATTTGAATAAACTTAAATTTCTATGACAGTCTTTGTATCTCCTGATTGAAATAGTGGAGGTGTGGCATTCTGGATGTAAATATCAAGTCCAAAGGATGACCTTTTACACACGCGCAGTCGACTTGTCTCAACTTTAACCATGCAAAACATAATTGAGGAAGGAGTGGTATTTCTTCCAAAACATATTTAGATTCATTCTCAAGCATCTTTGGGTCTGGTACTGTAGTACTGAGAGTAAAATGGAGTATTAGCTGAACAGATGGCTCGGGCAGAGCTGAGCTTGAAGGCAAAGCTTTCGATTTACCATCCAATCTCCATTCCACCTATGGTCACAAGCTAGCAGTTGTGAGTGAATCATACAAGCGAGGGAAATGAGTTTCCTCTCTAGGGTGGCTTGGAGTAGTTCCACTGCTCCTTCATGTTGAAAGCAACCACCCTAGGAGGTTTAGCATCTTACCAGGATCTTCCTGGGTTCCCCAGTTACCTAAGAATAGTGATAGATCCTAAGGTTAGACCCGGAGCGTGTTCCAGAAATGATGCCTTTTATTTGATTGTGTTATGCCTCAGGTTTGGCAGAGGGACAACCTTGCTCAGACTGTTGCCAGTAGGACATAGCCTCAGATATTAAAGCGGCAGAGAATTTTTGCTTTGGCGTTTTTAATATCTTCATGATAAGGCACTCATAACAATATACTGTATAATCACCTAACCATAAATTCTCTGACTTTCAAAAGTCTTTACCCAAATTCTCCTTATTTATTTTATCTTTTCTCCTTATCCACCACATCTTTTCAAATTCATCCGTAGTAACTGTGTTGTTTTCTATATTTACTCATAAACTTGAACCCTACATATGAGCAGCATCCCAGTTTAGCAGCTGCATCTTGCCAATGCTGTTGAATAAGATGGTCTGATCTGGAAAATGTAACCATCTCCTGTTGCTTCTTTGGCTTACATCACATGCCTGTCTCCTAGCAACATTGAAAGCTGAACTTGATTTGTAGATGATTAGTCATAGTTCAAGTCTTTGAAACCAAAGCTGTGCGGTAGAAGGAATTATAGGATTTGCTTTTGTGGAGGAGTAGAATAAAAGCACCCAAGTCAGTTGTAAAAATAATAGTAATCATAATAAAAGTCATAATGGTAACCAAAACGAAAGGAAAACTTAAACCCGCCTTCTCATCTCCGCAGACCAACACTTGACGTGAATGAATGCCTGTTGTCAAATTTTTAGTGTTCCCAGCCTTCCAACCAAGACACAGCATGAATTTATGACGCTGTGATCCCCTGATATTCAGGTGAATCTTGAAAGACCACTGTTGAAGCGAAGATGCTGTGTAGTCAGGAGGGATTAAACAGTAATATCTCAGTTTTTGCTTTGGTAGTCTTCCCTCCCTGTAGTTAATCCCAGTTTATCTCTCAACGTGACGCCTCCAGGGTGCTGAATTTATAGGTTGCCCATCAGCTGTGACAAAAATAGATTGAGTTAGATTTCTGTCCAATGTTTGCTTCTCACAGATATCCAAACCTGGATGGTTCATAGTCCAATGTGTATTTATTTTATTGACTTGAACCGTTCAAAAATAGTCTTTATGCTTTTAGTGAAATTTAACCACCATGGACCAGTTATGGAAGAAGTGGACGGATAATAACAATATTTTTCTTTGATATTATTTGTAACAATTTAACACTGCGTCGTAAGCATTATTTCCTTTAAATACACAATTAAACTACTTTGTGACACTAAAAATGTTGATTCTAGGGTTCTTTCCAAAAGACATGTTTGCCTCATACATGTCCCTCTCATCGGATGCTCAACTGTATTGACAATCTTTAAAAATGTCCCAAAATTGAATGATGAAATTAGCACGTGCAGAAACAGCCTGAATGAAATCCCAAAAGCATCAATCTGTCAAATTAACATGCCAGGCGGTTATCAAACTCATGTCAATGACATTTTAAGTTGTTCCCTTTATCCACTAACTCATATGGGAGATTGTATCTCTGCAGTACTGTGGACACCGCTGATGTTTCCCTTAAGAAATCTACTGAGTTTCTAAAGAAATGCAGAAAGCCAATAAGACTGATGATCATTAAATAAAACTTGATGTGTGTGCTTTCTGTCTGGAAAAATTGTGGTACAATGAAATTTCATTTCATCCCATTTTTCTTATTCTGCTAGTATGTGTTCCAGCAAATCTTTTGTCCTTACGGCAGTAGTGAAGTCTTGACTCAATATCTATAATTAAGTACGAGATAATTGTACTTTACATTATATTACTTTCTACTGCACTGACCAACTCCACTGCAACTCAGAGGGAAATATTGTATTTTGATCTCCACAACATTAATCTTTTGTGTGAATTCTTCCTGTGTTTCATAAAAGAAGATATTTTGAAAATTTTTAGAAACTGCCCAATACGGTCAGTTAAAGACTACAACTGAATCAGATATTGTGAGAAATATTGATTAAATTGATTAAAGACCTTAATGTTTTTTAATGTAAAACGTAGTATAAATTAATTTAATTTAAATTAATTGAATTGCTTTTGGAGTCATGTTGCTTCTTCAAATGATTTCTTGAAGAAGGATTTCTTTTTATTTTTAAATGTATTGTAAAAAAAACCCTAATTGAAACCCATTACTGATCCATGTGGCTGTCTAGCCAGACATCCATTAAAACAAACCCCTGTAAAGGCACTGTATATTAATGTCAGCTGGGAAAGGATCAAGCACCTGCATTTCTGGACAGGATAAGTGGCTGTGGATACTGAATGATTGAATAATACAGATCATCTGTTTACACACAGATGTCTAATTTTTTACGTGAATTCTTCTGCCATCAATTCAAATTCAATATTTCACTGTCTTCTGGAAATGTATAATATGTTATCTTAATCCATAAATAACCATGTTGACACAAGTGTCACAAACTGTTTAAATATTATGGAAGGCTCTTTATAAAGCTTTGTTCTTGATTTTAAGTTTACCAAGTAAGCTTTTTTTAAATACAAAAAACACTATGTATCCTAACCGTTGGTTCCGATTTATACCAAATTTCTTGCGTATGAATGGAATTTTTTATGTATCACATTTTGGTCTTATAGTTCGTATTTTACTCATGACAGTTTTTTATTAGAGAAAAAACACAACCTTTATATATAGAAACAGTTCCTGTCGGGACGACAGCGCGGGACTAGTTTTTGATATTTTGGAAGCCACTTTATCTGTGGCATTCCAATTTCTGTTTCTGTCTTATACTAACAAATACCCCAAAATATACATAGAAAATGTTTGTTTCTATGTATATATTGATCCAAATTGATATTGAACAGTTTGAAAACCAACCCTGTGTCGTCTGTGGTCAAATTTTTGTTTCTTCTGTTAGCCAGGGATTAGATTTTATTTGGAGTAAATGAGAGTCAGCAGTTTAGGTGGAGTTAGGGTAAACCCACAGTAGAGGTAGATCCATACCAGATCATATTTAAATGCTCTTGATTCCGAGAGAAATTGTTAACACCTCCCACCTCAATTCTTGTAGGCTTTAAGGAGGAACTGATCGGCTTCTCCTTCTATTACTCTTCATCCACAAAATATTGGCCACCATCTTTGCACAAACATCATATTTAAATGTCATATAATCTCATCTCAGCTGTCCTTGAGGCGGAAGACAGTTCGGAGGCTGCCAGAGTAGATAAGAGATTTGGCGGAGAGGTGAAGTTGTGAGGAGGAAGATGAGGAGTAGGAGGAGGAGGAATACAGGGGGGAGGAAGAAACAGAAGAGAAGAGAGGGTGAAAAAGAGAATCTAACTGAGGCAGATTAACTGTTTTTAAAATGTGTATTAAGGTTAAAGCAACTCCTTCAATCCCTTAAACTTACATACATTCGCTAATTTCATTTTACATTAGGTTTACTGTTATCTTATATAATTTTATATTAAAATTTTTTGTTTATCTAAGGCTATTTGGTTTTTCCAGAAAAGTGGTACTGAGATTGTTAGATTATAGAGGGAAAGTTAAATTGATCAATTCTGCATAGTCAGAGTTGTTTGTGGCGCAGTCATACAGATGATAATTCAGACTTTAGGCAAACAGAAAGAAATCTCCCCAGAAACATATCTGGAGTTCAACCACAGAGGGGTGTTTGAGTTGTCTTTCGTCTTAACATTTGTCCAGTTGTGGTAAATTAAGCTTTGTTTGTTGTTTTTCTGTTTGTAAATTGTGTATGTGTGTGTGTACGTGTGTGTGTGTGTGTGCGTGCGTGCGAAACCTTCACTGAGATACGTGTCCTCACAGGTATAGAAAGAAAAACTTTACTGTGTTTGTTGCAGGGTGAGACGAAGATCTTGAAACTGAAGAATCTTAGGCCTCAGGATTACGCTCAATACACCTGCATCTCATCTGTCAGGAGTGTCTGCGGCATAGAGGACAAGAGCGCCCACTTCATTCTGAACAACAGGACCGGTAACAGACACACACACACACACAGACACAGACACACACACATACACACACACACACACACACACACACACACACACACAATTAAGACACAGAAAAACGTCAAAAAAGCTTAATTTCCGACAAAGCAAATGCTCTCCCTATATTTTAAAATAATAGTCACTTTTAAAGGATCAGATCATATAAATTCGAAAAAGCCTACTTTATGGAAACTGCAAAGTTTATCCAAATACAGCACTTGAAGGGACTGAATATTTGTTGGTCACAATAAATAGATAAAAGACAGAACATAGAGCTCATACAGCCACGCAGCAGCCTCTGAAATTTACACAACTGGTAAATTGTTTCCAGACTACGTGAAAACTAAAACAAACTTGATTGTTTAGCTCCGTGTCATTATTTTCCTTTGGGCGTCTATATAATTGTATCACTCTTTTCATTATTATTTTGTCCTTCCATATAGACATAGCCATCCACATGTATTTAAAATGCTGCCTACTTTCCTTTTTAAAAAAAGAAGAAGCTGTCTCTGCACCTGTGCGTGCACAGTTCAATGAAAGCACATCAGGAACAAACAATTTTCCATTCTCAGCTTCTGCTGCCCAGCCCCAGGGGCTTATGGGATTTAGATGATGTCAGTTTAACAGAGGTAGACCCTGCTATTTTTATCTCCCTCATTATTATTTCTGCATTTAGCTGCTTTTCTGCAGCTCGTGGTGTGCAGCTGGCAGAGGCAGTGTGTCGCTCTGCAGCTTTTATTTCACTCTGATGAGAATCTGAGGACAGGAAGCTTTTAGAATGCAGCAGGAAAGAGATCACTATGGATTATTTACACATGATTAGACTTTTTAAAATGAAAAGTGTGGATGGTCTTATGATCCAAGAGAAACTACTGATGCAGAGAGACTGCATTTTAATGCTCACTATATGATTTTAATGCTTACTGATACTTTTACAGCCCAAACATCACAGAAATACCTATATTTTGACACTTATATTTCTATATTTCCATGCAAGTTTTTCAGAGAAGACTGTTAAATGTAAAGACTTAAACATATGTAACATTTGTTTATGACTTGAAATATGTAACATGTCTCATTTCAGTATAAAAGTCTCTAAAATCAGTTATACATATATGATTGAGTTTGATATTTATATTACCCTGGTTGTTTCCAATAATTTTTTAATGCCAGTGTTTTCATTCAAGGCAACAATGTGTTTCGTTTCCTCACCTGTTGCTGCAACTTTCAAGCAAGTCAAAGAAAGAGGGAGACAGGAAGACAAATTGAACAGAATATAAGTTCACCTGTGATTCCTCCTGCCTGAGTATCATCACATGTTTTAATTTTATTCATAGTTGTTTAAAAAAACAAATCTTTCAGTCCTTCATTTCCTCATTTCGCTTTTGTTATCATTTTTTTCAGTGTTTTTATTGGGTGACATGACGTGGCAGAATTTACATACTGTGCATTTAACCCTGATGTGAACACTAATCCTAATCCTCGAACCTTATATGTTTTTAGGTTCAGTATTATACCACAGTATCTTAAAGTGAAGAAATAACTGGCAAGTGATGGTGGTGATGTTACGCTGAAAAAACTGACACCAAACAGTCGCATATTGAGCATTATTTATAATATTTATAATAATAAACTTTATTTATATAGCAATTTTCTTAATATGTTCACAAAGTGCTTAACAGGAAAAAAAAACAAACAAGAAAAATAGCCCATACAATAAGAGGCAGCAAATAAAAAGTACAGAAAAAAACAAACACTGATGAAAAATAAAGTGGGATAGAGACTGGTGATGTAATAGTGGAATAAAGACTGGTGAGGTTACTGTGGAATAAAAACAGGTGAGGTTTCAGTGGAATAGAGACTGGTGAGGTCAGAGTGGCTTAAATAGTGGGGAGGTTTACAGAAGAATAAAGAGAGGTGGTTACAGTGGACTAAACAGTGATGACTTCACAGTGGGATAAAGATTGGTGAGGTTACAGTAGAAAAATAATGGTGAGGTTACAGTAGAATAAAGAGTGGTGATGTTACAGTGGAATAAAGAGTGGTGAGGTTACAGTGGAATGAAAATTAGTGTGGTTACCTGGGAATAAAGAATGGTGATGTAACAGTAAACAAAAGAATGGTTAGGTTACAGTAGAATAAAGAGTGGTGAGGTTACAGTTGAATAAAGAGTTGTACGGGTTACTGTGGAATAAATAGTGGTGAGGTACTAAGTGGAATAAACAGTGATGAGGTTACAGTGGAATAAAGAGTGGTGAGGTTACAGTAGAATAAAGAGTGGTGATGTTACAGAAGAATAAAGAGTGGTGAGGTTACAGTGGACTAAAGAATGACAAGGTTACAGTAGAATAAAGTGTGGTGAGGTTACAGTAGAATAAACAGTGTTGAAGGTAAAGTGGAATAAATAGTGGTGAGGTTCCAATGGAATAAAGAGTGGTGAGGGTTACGGTGGAATAAATAGGGGTGAGGTTACAGTGGAATAAAGAGTGGTGAGGGTCACGGTGGAATTTAGACTGGTGAGGTTACAGTGGAATAAAGAGTGTTGACGGTACAGTGGAATAAATAGTGGTGAGGTTAAAGTGGAATAAAGAATGATGAGGTTACAGTAGAATAAAAAGTGGTGAGGTTACATTGGAATAAAGAGGGGTGGGGTTACAGTGGAATAAGGAGTGACGCGGTTAAGTTGGAATAAAGAGGGGTGAGGTTACAGTGGAATAAAGACTGGTTAGATTACAGTGGAATGAAGAGTGGAAAGGTTACAGTGGAATAAAAAGTGGTAAGGGTTACTGTGGAATAAATAGTGGTAAGGGTTACTTTGGAATAAAGAGTGATGAGGTTACGTTGGAATAAAGAGTGGTGAAGTTACAGTGGAATAAAGACTGGTGAGGTTACAGTGGGATAAAGAGTGGTGAGGTTTCAGTGGAATAAAGAGTGGTGAGGTTACAGTGGAATAAAGAGTGTTGGGGTTACAGAGGAATAAAGAGTTGTCAGGTAACAGTGGACTAAAGATTGATGAGATTACAGTTGAATAATTAGTGGTGAGGTTACAGTGGAATAAAGACTTGTTAGGCTACATTGGAATAAAGACTGGTTAGGTTACAGTGGAATAAAGAGTGGTAGGTTACAGTGGAATTAGGAGTGGTGAGGGGTACAGAGGAATAAAGAGTGATGAGGTTACCGTAGAATACAGGGTGGTTACGTTACAGTGGAATAAAGAGGGGCCAGATAAAAGTCACAGAACAACCCCAGGTAATTGAGGGATAAAATCAGTTCACAAACGTAGAATGGCCAGAAGAGAGTAATAAAGCCAATGACTTCTACTAACAATTCAAAAACGCATTTCAATAGAAGAAGGTTTTTAGAAAGGATTTAAAAGATGATAGTGATGTAGCCTGTATTATTTCACTAGGAAGACTGTTCCACAGTCTGGGAGCTCGAACAGCAAACACCCGGTCACTTTTGGTCACAACCTGGTAACAACCTGCAGAGCTGCGTCTATTGACCTCAGAGACTTCCCAGGCAAATATAGGCAAGTCAATCGTTTGGGGCGAGGCCATTTAAAGCTTTAAAAGTTGACAGACACATTTTTCAATCGATTTAAGGAATAAAAACAGCATTCAGTGTAAGTTGGCTAACACTGGAGAAATTTGTTCGTATTTGTTGGTGCCTAGCAGCAGTATTATGCACCAGTTGGAGTCAATGGAGGGAAGTCTGGCTGATTAAAAAATAAAGGCATTGGTAACTTTCTGCGGGAAGTGGGGGGCAGGAAAGACTTTAATTTTCGAGATTTGCTTTAGCCAAAAGAAGGAAGACTGGGCAACATTATTAATGTGAGCCTCAAAAGAGAGATAATCAGCATCAAAGATTACTACAAGATTCTTTGCAGTCTGCTTAATATTGTCTTTCAGTGAACCACATATACTGTGAAGCAGGCTGTTGGAATGCACCTGACCAAAGATTGTGACCTCAGATTTGTGATTATTGAGTTTTAAAAAGTTTTCAGATTTCAAACATTTTATGTCGGTGAGACAGGCAAGAAAAAGCTGTAAGGGCTGGAGTTACTGGACTCTAGAGGGACATATAGCTGCGTATCATCCGCATAACAGTAATCATAGATACCATGGTTCTTGAGGATCTGGGTAAGAGGAAGCATTTAGATTGAGAACAACAAAGGGCCAAGAATATTAAATGTGTTTTATAAATGGTAAGGATTAACGCTAACCTTAGACTGACCCCTCAGACTAAAGAGGGTTTATATATTAGTCAGTCAGTCTCATTTCTAAACTGGTTGATTAGATTCATGGTTTATGTAGTTCATGTGCAAGGTTATGGTCCGACACACGCACAAAGATACAGCCAAGATGTACATACATCCTGATTTATGCTGGAAAAATAATATACTGCGAAAAATATGTGTATCATATTATTTCAGTTGGAGCCGCCCCCACAGCAAGCTAGTTTTTGTGAAAAATAAGTCTACATATTTTTCAAACTCATAATTTCACTGTTTCAGGCGTACCTGTGTGACTTATGAAATGTGTAGTTGCACTTGATAGATTCTTGTGGGCTTGTGCCATGCTGGACCACAGTAGCCTGGAGTAATAAGTAACACAATAAAGAATAATGGTACTGATGATACAACAGATAATGTTTGAAATAGAGTGCAAGCCTTAAATAATTTAAGGCTTGCACTCCTGTTATATTTGGTCATATAACAGGAGGGCAGTCCATAGCGGAAATCCTCCGCCAAAGCAAATCAATTTCGCCGTTTTCACATCACAAAGATATCAAAGAAGTAATAGACCAAAATGAATCCATCCCTTTATCTTGATCTACTTAAAAATTGAATGAGTTCTTCTGCCATCGCCGCCTCAGATAGCTCGTGTTAAAGCGATAACTCCACCCCTTAATCAAATTGAATACGCTCACAGACCTTAGTCCGAAGACGAACTGGAATGATTGGAGGTGGGTTGTATATATATCGGACACTAGGGGGAGCTTTATCTCCATAGGTTTAAGGGCCTCAACCGTTGGTCGGATTTAGTCCAAATGTGAAGCACGATTAGTCTACACAAGGAGATCTTTCTTGTATATATAACATTTTACTCTAATAATTCATATTTTACTCCCTAAGGGGAGCATTTTTACGAAAAACACTGATTTTCTGAAAAAACATTCTGACATTTTTCTGGCTTTTCGGGGATATACCCTTGCTGTCAGGGACAATAGCGTAACCGTAGTTATAAAGATCAGACAGAGTTGATACATTTTTCTCCTCATCTCCTTTATTTCTTCTCCTTTTTCCACTTCTCCTCCTTCTTAACACCCTTTTTGTCTTCCAGCTCCTCCATCTATTAAGCTCCTCCTGGATAACCCTTTGGTGGTTAACCCGGGAGAGACAATCACTCTCGTTTGTTTGGCTTCAAGTGGAGACCCTCCTCCTTTGCTTAAGTGGGCAAGGCCAGGAGGGGAGGACCTGCCAAAGAGGAGTGTCATCAACGGCGGAACGTTGACCATCCCTGCCGTTACCGTGGATGATGGCGGCGCCTACAGCTGCATGGCGTCCAACAATGTAGGCAATCCTGCGAAGAAATCCACCATCATACTAGTCAGAGGTACGACATTAAAATCTACCCCTGATATAACCTAATATTCCCCGTGTTGGAACATACTGTGGTTCCCACTATCTAAGTAGTGTCACCGCAGCCAACTAATTTTATTGTATTACAGATATTCAGGGCAGGACTTGGTCTAATGCTGTGGATCACTGTCCTGCTACATGACAGTAACTTGTAGGATTTTTTTCCTAATGCATTCCAATTGTAATGTACAACTTCAGGCTGTGAAGTTGTACATTACTCTTCTTTCTACTGAGTTTTCAAGAGTCCCCTTAGAGCGTTCCATATTTCAACTCTGAATCATCAAATTTAGGCTACGATACCTCGACTGCTTCCTTATTTGAGTTACGCTACCACATCGTTTTTTAAAAGCCACTGGTCTGGGGTCTCAGAGGTTTGGGTGCCGTATATTGAGTGAAGGGGGTCTTGGCTGTCATGCCATGTCAGGTAGAAGAAAGGTGAACCAACTTGATATTGCTCCTCTGACTGATTCTCCAGAACAGCCTTGTTCCGCTCAGCTCATTTAAGACATTTAAACATATAACTTACAGACAAATAACTTACATATAAACTTTGAAGTTTAATCACCAAACATCTAGCTCCTCCTGCTTCGTTCTCCCCTTCCTCCCACATCTTTCTTCCTTATTCTTCATCACCCACAGTCATCTTCTGACCAAGTAAGCCCCCCCCTCTTAGCCTGAGTGCCGCTCATATGATCCCAGAGGGGACCATGAGCCATGACATCTGCATGGGATCAAACTGTGCAAAGCAAGAGGTGCGTGTGCATTAGATATTTGGTCCTCGGGGCTTTACTTCAGCGCAGTCTACCTCCTGAAAGGTGCTCTCTCTTTGCAACACTGTTCAGGCGAGTCCTTTAGTGAGGCTGTAGCAGAATAGACCTGGCACGGGTAACTTGTACTATTATATTTCTTGCCAGACACCTGACAGAAGGTCAGGTTCTCACAAACCTGAGCTATATTTGGCCATATATTTTGGACAGCTCTGGAAAGAATGGAGGCAATTCTCTCAGAAATTCTCAAGTCATGCCTGCTTTTTCCCTGAGCCTCTCTGAATTTAGTGTTTAGTTCACTGTTGCACTGCAAGTCAATAAGTTCCATTTGCAACACATTTGGGGTATTCTCCAGCTGAGAGGGGGTCTGCAAACAGCTGGAAAGTGTCACGGTGGGCCTTGAAGTCTGCAAAACGCCGACCAAATTTCTGCAGTATGATTTTAAGCAGAGGTGTACCCTTCACCACTGAATGCTTAAAATCATAACCCCTCCACAACAAATCTACATGCTGTGAAATCATTGAGGATTTAAGTAGACTGCTGAGTTTTTTATAATCTCAGTCTTGTGGTGAAAGCTTTCACACTTTCATAAGCTGCTGTGATGAGCTGACCAGGGTCCTGCTGCTTCAGGTTAAGGATGTTCAGCTCCTGCGTTAAGTCCACTAAGAATGCAAGTTCCATTACCCATTTTGGATCATCAAAATCAGGAACATCCATTCTGCCATCTTCCATGAATTTTTTCACCGCTCACAGCTCTTAACTCAAAAAGTCTCATCAGGACAGTTCCCCTGCTGAACCAGTGCATCTCAGTGAAATAACGCACATCGTCATATGTTGAGTCAATTTCTTCTAAAAAGGCCTGGAACTGGCGGTGCTGTAAACCCCTGGAACTGATGTAATTTATACATTTCAGGACCACAGACATGACATGTTCATATTCCAGACATTTCTTGCACAATGCCTGGTGGTGTATGATGCTGTGCAGAACTACTGCTGGATCTGCATTTTCCTCCTCCAACTTTCTCTGAACCAGTTCTACCAGTCCGTTTTTTTTACCCGTCGTGGACGGGACTCCATCATTAGTTGTCACCTGTCTGTTCCCTGGCAAACCAGCTGCTTAAATATGTCCTTGGCTGTGGTACTGCCATTCATTGGACACAGACTTAATAACTCTTCTGTCACTTCGAACTGTTCATTCATACCTCTGATGAAAATGGCCAGCTGAACACTGTCTGTTTTGTCTTTACTTTCGTCCAGCGCCACGGAGTATCCAGTGAAAGCTCGCGCTTTTTTACGCAACTGTTCATAAATAATAATAATAATAATACATTTAATTTATAATGCACTTTACATTTGGATCAAATCTCAAAGTGCTACAAAGTAAAAGCAGATAAAAGCATCAATAAAAATAAAATAATAACTATATAAAAGCCTTACCAAAAAGCAGCAATGTTAATTAAGGTTATAGGTTCTGCTAAAAAGGAAAGTTTTAAGTCCTTTTTTAAAT